>CALYLW010001641.1:0-100388 GCA_944989445.1 Ampullaceana balthica | reverse complement strand
ACGATATCCAAGGCTATGCAGACAAGCGTGCCTCATGTTTTCCGCCATGCTGACAGAGGCCTTCAGAGACAAGGGTGTTGGTGTTAACCTGAGGTACCGCATAGATGGCAAACTGTTCAACCTTCGGAGGCTCCATTAAAAAACCAAGGTTATGACAGACATCATCAGGGACCTCCTGTTTGCTGATGACTGTGCCCTCAATGCTGTCTCAGAAGCCGACATGCAATGCAGCGTTAACCTGTTCTCCAGCGCCTGCACAAAATTTGGTCTGATGATCAACACAAAGAAGACTGAAGTCCTCCATCAGCATGCGCCTGGAAGGCCCTACGTTCAGCCCAGCATCACTGTCAACGGCCAGAGACTCAACACAGCGAAACGGTTCTCATACCTAGGCAGCACACTGTCGCAAAATGTTACCATCGATGACGAAGTGAGCGTCAGAATTGCCAGAGCCAGCTCCACTTTTGGCAGGTTGTACCCACATGTCTGGAACAGAAGAGGCATTACCATCCAGACCAAGCTGAAAGTGTACAGGGCGGTGGTGCTCCCCACACTGCTATATGCGCGTGAAACATGGACTGTGTATCAGCGCCATGATAGGAACTTAACCAATTTCATTCAGCAAGCCTCAGGAGGATCCTCGGCATAAATTGGCAGGATAAAATACCAGACACAGTGATACTGACCAAGGCAGGTCTCCCCAGCATATTTACACTCCTGATGCAATCCCAGCTTCGTTGAGCAGGGCACGTGGTCCGAATGCCAGATGAGAGACTGCCAAAGAGACTCTTCTATGGCGAGCTTCAGCATGGCCAGGGGTCCCACGGTGAGCAAAAGAAACGCTACAAAGACACACTGAAAGTCTCACTGAAAGCGTTTGCCATAAACCCAGACACGTGGGAACTTGCTGCAATGGACCGTTCCACCTGGCCTTCTTCCATCCACGAAGGTACCAGGTCATGCAAGGCAAACAGGATCACCTCCGCAGAAAAAGAAGAGGCAAGCCCGAAAGGCCCGTGCTGCCAGCCCTCCTGGAGATGTCCCACTCGTCCCTTGTCCCTTCTGTTCCCGAACCTTCCATGCTAGGATCGGCCTCATCAGCCATCTGCGCACGCACATACAAAGCCAGTCCCAGCACCCTGGGATGACTAGAGTGGTCTTTGTCGAATCGACGGACGAACAACATACAAACACATATTTGCCCAATTAACTTCGATAACGGCTTTGCAGTCTTGTGAGACCGGCCCTGGGGCCCTGTAACGTTGTCTTAAAAACCTATCAACAATGGTATATTCCCCTCTTCCCCGTAGTCCTTGGACAACAGGAAAGTGGGATTCTGGCGGTGGGCCAGTAATCCTGAGTTATAGGTCCAGTTGTCCTTTAGTATTGGTCCAGTAGCAATGCAACATCGTCTTATAATATCGGTCCATTACCATGTGAAATCAGCTCAAACAGCTTTATTGTTGGATTTTTGACATGTTATATCGGTCTAGCGGGTTTCTACCTTTAAAAATGAAGACACTGTGAAACCATTGTCCTAAAATCTGTGGACTACTCGCAATAACCATTTTTTCCATCAACAATTCCCACAGCGAAGACAGATGTTTCTAAGTTATAGCTATTTTAGTACTCTCTTAACAATCAACATCACATGAACTAGTCTGAGCTGAAATCTAAACAAACATTTTATGCAGATTCTTATGACCTTTTTGTGATCGTTGTTAGTGCGGGTTTGTTCAGTTTAACACGGTAAGTATCGACCCGTTCAACAGGAACTAACAATTAAGATCAGGTGCTGAAATACGAGAGTCCATATACCCAAATATACACATACCCACAGCTAGTCTGTAGGATTACCTGTCTATCTGTGCACCAATAGAATTAACGACCCGACTATCCATCTGCTATTGTAGCCGTTAATTCAATCAACTATACGTGTCAGTGTTCTTGTTGACATTGATGTATCCCTAAATATTCAAGCCACGCCCATTTATGATGCCATTTGTAACACTTATTAAACGTTCTTGTTGAGCATTTAAATAACACTGGAATGTCTCCTTTATATGTCATCCTTTAACCATCTACGCAAAAAGTGTTTTGACATGATTTGGTTCAAGCAATGACAATACAACCAGCAGAGCTCAACAATCATTCATATGGAACTGGGGTAACTGGTATGCACAAAACGGTCTTGGCAAGGAATGAAATTATCGGATATCAGTGTTCATTAAGTTTCCACCAAAATGGATTCAGGAACTTTCATCTCCATTTTGTAACGCAGTAATTCATCAGAAGCGCTGACGTCATTTCCTATCTCTGAGTCAGACTACATTACTGCCATGAGCTTAATACGCTTTTCATTTGGTTTGATAAGTAGGCGAAGTGTTAGAACCATGGTAGGCAAACTTTATCAACATTTTGAACATTCCCGTCAGTCAATAGTTGAAAATCAAATGCTCGTGTAATCGTCAGGAATTTGTTATTATTTATCGGTCTCTATTTTTTATTATTATTTTTTTAACTTTTTGACTTCGAATAATTTATAAGTGATGGATGGATTAGTCGTAAAAATAATTTAATTGTTAACTTTTTTCTGCGATTAATCGAGAAATTAATCGTTAATTTCCGCAGCCCTAGTATATACACATACACACACTCATTAAACACCAGTACGAAGTTATTGAGATTTTGTAAACTTTTAAAGTGGAAAAACATCAAACTTACAATTTTAAAAAAATACGATTGAAAGTGCTCTTCAATTCCATGTAACAGTTTATGCATTTAGATGAAGACAAGTAGTATACAAATTGTTGTTTTTCACATGCTTTGGTTTGTTATTGACAAATTAATGTTTAATTTATTAAGGTATTTACAATATGAAACAGATTTTTTATCAAATCAAAAGCAACAAGATTATATTAAATCTTAATAAATTGATGTTTAAAAATATTTATACTATTAATTTAATTGAAAAAGTAGCTTTTATAAAGTATGTAACATTTAAGATTTTTTACTTCCTCTTTCTCCTTTAATTCTTTGAATTGAACATTATTTTTTGAGACATCAATCTCTTTGACCGAGCTTTAAATTAATTAAAAATATAAACTGTTCCATGTAATCATTTCGTTACATTTACAATAAAAAGTATTTTTAAAAAAAATATTCATACTAAAACATACGTTAAAGATTTTTTTTTAAATCACCTTTCAAAGTTTTTTCCTCCCTTCAAATTCGTTCTCAAAAAACGCTTTAAAAACATCCCGGTCTTACCTTCAAATCTTACACTGCTGCCGGTGTAACCCTAAAATCTCCCCTATCACTTCTCAATCCCTTATCCTGATAGAATGAATGAAAGAAACACGGGAACTCTGAAAACAACTTTACGGTTCATGTAGCGTATTTGAGCTTCCAATTAAAACCTATGATATATGTGGGTTAAAATTTATATTTCATAGTTTATATAAGGTGTTTGTTAAAACTCATTGAAAACGATTTTGTTGTAGCTCAATGAAATGCAAATCAATGAGGAATGTAAATTTATTATTTTTATGATGTGATAAATATTGCGGTAGTCTCCTATGTTCAATGTAATAAAAAATCGTCATATTGAAGTTTTTTTTTATTTTTTAAATGTCGATTCCGCAAACTCTTGTACTTTAAACCAAAAAAAAATTTAAAAAAATTTAAAAAAGTAAATACAAATTCTAAATCACTAATTTAATTTAAAACAAATAACTTACTCGTCACTGCAAAAGAGAGTCACAAAATCCTTTTAACATACACAACTTTATTAGTTCTAATAAATAAGAATAAACAATATGAAAGAGTAACATTTACCATGCTCTGTGAAGCAAAAATCGTAATCCGAACGAATCATTCTGTAATGAATTCAATGTGTGTGGTCTATTTTTAAAAAAAATCATTTTAATGACTGAAAATGACTTCGTGGAGTCATAAGATCGCCTCCCTTGTATCAAGTGCTGTTGTTTCAGATCGATTAAATTTGTTCTTGTATTCCCCAACTACCCAACTACCCAACTAGTCAATTAACCAACTAGCGACCTAGCCAACTAGCCAAGTCATCGCACTAAAGAGGCTCACGTCAAATACAGAAATTTGTGCCTACAACATGATATAAAACTCTGTAAGTCACTCCAATAGTTAGTGACTCCGCCTCTTTGATGAGCCTAGAGTCCTACAGTGACCTTGAAATAAAGCGGTTCTTTGGGGAGGGGGTTTACATGTGTCATGTATAGAAGTGACATTTTTGTAGGAATTGAACTGTAGACTTGTCATTTCAATAGGGTATTAAATGATAGAGGTTTCATTTAGTAGGTCCTTGAATGTTATATAAGGGGAAGTTTCAAGAGATATATATTATTTTAAAGTTTGCATTTTAGTAGGTATCTAATTTTGGAGATCGCATTTTAGTAGTGTGCGATTATTTCAGTTAGTGTACGATTACTTTTTAGGATGTTGCTAGCGTTACGACATGTTGTAACGCTAGCCAGGAAACTACTGCTACGACTGTCGTAGCAGCAGTCGATTCTACGGGATGTTGCTAACGTTACGACATGTGGTTTTAACAAAAAAATTATTTAAAAAATGTAATTAACAAAAACTCGCTGGGAGCAAGATAAGAACCTACGTATCGGTTTTAAAATCAAATGTGTTGTTTGTCCGTCGTAGTCGACGATGACCACTCTTATCATACTTGTATTTGACCTGTGCTAGGTCACCACATGTGTCCTCTGGTGGCTTATTAACCCGATTCTAGCACGAAATTTGCGTCCGCATGTCGGACAAGAGATGGATGGGATCCCTTCAGAAGGGTTTTGTATACGGTCCTTCCTGGCTTGACGTTTTGACTTGGCAAACTGTTGTCTATTAGCCTCTCAGACAGCTGCGCCATTCCGTATCATAAAGTGCAAGTTGGCTCGGTTACTGGCTGCTGCTTCCCAGGCGTCATGTCTAATGCCAAAGGCATTTAGAGCAGTTTTAAGTGCATCCTTGTAGCGCTTCCGTGGACCTCCACGTGCTCTATGCCCTTTAGTAAGCTCACCATAGAAGAGCCTCTTGGGGAGGCGTTGGTCTGGCATGCGCCCTACATGCCCCACCCAGCGTAGTTAACTCTGCATGAGGCTAGTGTGGATGCTGGGTAGTCCTGACCTGGCTAATATTTCGGTGCCTGGAACTTTTTCCTGCCAGTTTATATTGATAATTTTCCTAAGGCTTTTGGTGTGGAAGTGGTTCAGCAACCACGCATGGCGTTGGTATACGGTCCAAGTTTCACATGCATATAGTAAAGTGGGGAGCACTACAGCTCTGTATAATTTTAGTTTTATTTGGGTGCTGATTCCCTTTCTTTTTCTTACACTGTCACGCAATCTGCAAAATGCTACGCTGGCCTTGGAGATTCTAGCGTTCACCTTGTCATCAATATTGGTCTTCTGAGACAGTGTGCTGCCAAGGTAAGTAAAGCGGCTCATTGTGTTGATTTTGTGTCGTTGATGATTATATTAGGCTTATTATAGGTTTTGTCTGGGGCCGGCTGGTATAAGACTTTTGTATTCTTTGTACAGATGGTTAGTCAAAAGTTAGAGCACGCACTGGAATATTTATCAACGCTTAGTTGCAGGTGTGCTTCAGAGCCCGCCTTAAGGACACAGTCATCAGCAAAAAGAAGGTCCAGGATGCTGTCTGATTTGACCTTTGTTTTTGCAGTAAGCCTCCTGAGGTTGAACTGACGACCATCAGGGAGATACATAATGTCCATTCCTTCTTTTCTATTCCTGAAGGCCTCTTAGCTGTAAACATTTCGAATAAAACTATGTCGCTATAATATTTTAACAAACTCTTAATAATATTTTATACGCAGATATCATATATAGTACGATAATAATAGATATTGGCTTATTTATGTTTTAATATGTGTATTACTTATAAAATATAAATTTTTTAAAATAGATTTATTCAACGTATCTGTTATCCAGAATAAGAAGGGAAAAAAATACAATTACCAGCACACTCGTTGTGGTTTAAAATATTAATAAATTTAAATTAAATTTTGACAAATTGGTCGGGAGCGGGATTCGACCCCACTATCGGTTTTAACATCAAACTCATCCGACCACCACTTCGTCTAGAGCTCGTGTCATAATACGATTAAAAAAAAATATATAACTGTTTGTCATTAAATGGACACCAATCAAGTTCTTTTTTTCATTTATCGGCTTACCTAGTAATCATAAAATTTGATTATGAGAACTCTTGTTTAGTATTAAAGTATTAGTATTAGCATAATTAAAATACAGCACACTTTTTACGACTACTCATATCAGCAGACAACTAGGCGGGCTTTTGCTAGTGTTACGACATGTCGTATCACTAGCAACATCCCATCGAGTTGTCTGCCGTTACTGTGTCATAGCAGAAGACACTTCGTACTTATTATAGTGTATATTACTTTAGGTATTGTAGGATTACTTCAGGTAATTTAAGATTACTTTATGTATGGTTAGATCAATTCAGGTATTGTTAGATAACTTCAGGTATGGTAAGATTACTTCAGGTATTGTTAGATAACTTCGGGTATGGTTACATCACTTCAGGTATTGTTAGATCACTTCAGGTATGGTTAGATCACTTCAGGTGTTGTTAGATCACTTCAGGTATGGTAAGATCACTTGAGGTATGGTTAGATCACTTCAGGTATTGTTAGATCACTTCATGTATGGTTAGATCACTTCAGGTATTGTTAGATCACTTCAGGTATGGTAAGATCACTTGAGGTATGGTTAGATCACTTCATGTATGGTTAAATCATTTCAGGTATGGTTAGATCACTTCAGGTATTGTTAGATCACTTCAGGTATGGTTAGATCACTTCAGGTATTGTTAGTTCACTTCAGGTATGGTTAGATCACTTCAGGTATTGTTAGATCACTTCAGGTATGGTTAGATCACTTCAGGTATTGCTAGATCACTTCAGGTATTGTTAGATCACTTCAGGTATTGTTAGATCACTTCAGGTATTGTTAGATCACTTCAGGTATTGTTAGATCACTTCAGGTATTGTTAGATCACTTCAGGTATTGTTAGATCACTTCAGGTATTGTTAGATCACTTCAGGTATTGTTAGATCACTTCAGGTATTGTTAGATCACTTCAGGTATTTTTAGATCACTTCAGGTATGTTCCAAATCTTATACCGTGGTCTTCCACGTTTATAGACTACAAGCTTGTATGTTTTAAATAGCGTACTAATAATTAGTATTTGTTGAATGGGAACTCAAAAGCCAGGCTAATTAATTTGTGAAAAAACAATTATTGGTTGTAATAGAGCTGAAAAATTCAATTGTTTTATTAACCCAATTAAAATTAATGTTTATGTTTTAAGCATTCCACAAGGCTTATCGATTAGGTGACTGTGCCAGCTGATGAGCATAGGCGATCGATAACTAGTTTTAATAGCATTTTGTAAGATGCATTGTCAAGCCTAGATTTCGTCTTCTCTTTTCAGTTCCAAATGAACAGTGCATTTCATTTAATATCTTTAAAATTCGGCGTATTTAAAAAAAAATAAAAATAAAACAACTTGAATCCCTTTAAGTGTCAGAATTGTAAAAAAACAACAACTTCTTACCCGTTAAATTTTAGAAGACGTTAATGTTAGTCAGAAGCTCTATACATCAAATTACTACCACGGCAGCATTGCGTCATGTTTCCAACACTTCATAAAAGGAAATCACATTTTAAAGTTTAAAAAGTCTGCATTTTATTAATGAATTTATTTTATTATAATCATTATCATTATTATTTATTTGCAAAAATATTTTGTCGCATTATTTGTATTCATTAATTTTTTTTTCAAATTGTGTTTAAATAATTCTTAAGAAACAGAACAGATTGATTATAAACAATACTCTCTACTCCCTTGTGCAACAGTAAATTTAAAAAAAAATCATTATTCGGATCTGACCGGGGCCGTTTTGTCGGTTACCCGCGTTGTTCGTATTGGTTTTGAAAGGGTATGGTTTGTTCGTATTCCGTTTAAGATTGGGCAAGGCTAGAGGTTTTTTTTTCTAGTTTTGGGCATGGCTGGGTAAGGAATAATTCGTATTGGCTGTGGTAGGTCTAAAATTAGCTCGTATATGCTTAGGCAGGGCTAGGGTTAGTTCGAATTGGCTTTGGAAGAGCTAGGCTTAGTTCTTAAATGTTTTATCAGGGCCAGAGTTAGTGCTTATTTGATTTGGCACTGCTAGAACATAATGGCCATGGCAGCAGGCCTGGATTAACCTATAGGCAAACAAGGCACGTGCCTTGGGCACCAAGCGTTTGGGGGGCATCACAAGTCCTCAAGAAAAAAATTGTATTTTGTCCATAATCGACATGACGTTGGCAAAGTGCAAATGTAATATTAAATCGCACAGGGGCAGATTAAATGGACGGTTAATTGGGCTAAAGCCAAGGGCCCCCAATGATTTAAGACTAAATTAAGGGACCCCAAACTTATTAAATTGTATAATAAAGTGGCTGGACAGGGCCCCAGTCGGAATTGCAGCCAGGGGCCCCGTGCAATCTCAATCCACCCCTGAAATCGCTTTTAAAGAGACAAATGAAAAATTAGGATCTTTACAAAATTGAATTTTCTAGGGTTGCTGGAGTAGGTAAGTCAGTTTGATCCATTTTTAGCATCACACATTGCGAAATAAGGAAATTCCGGAAAAGGAAATCCTTCTTAAGTATCCCAAACTATATGTGAAGAACTGATTAAAATTGTGTCCCCAAAAGTCCATCAAGTAATTATAAATGAAGTAAAGGCTTCCGGTTATTTCAGCTTGTCAATACCCGATTTTTTACTTATAGATAAGTTTAGCGTTGTTCTTCGCTATGTGGTAGATGGAGAGCCCATTGAGCACTTTTTTACTTTCTTGGAGCTGCAAAGTCACCACGGTGAAGGTATGGCTAAGCAAGAATTGCAGTTCTTACGTGAGGTTCGCAATATTGATTTTGCGAAATGCAGATGTCAGTCCCGGATAACGCAGCTAATATGTCTTTGTATTACAAAAGCATGCAGAACAAAATTCTAGAGTAAAATTAGTTTTCTATTTACATACCCTGTGCTATCCATTCACTAAATCTGGTAGGCAGAAGTGCCGTTGACTCTTGTTTAGAGGCAGTAAACTTCTTCCACACAGTGCAGTTGATCGATACTTTTTTCTCAGCTTCAACCAACAGATGGAAGATTCTTAAAGGATGCTTTGTGGATTGAACACTGGTAAACTCTCTTTCCGATACCAGGTGGGAAGCACATGCTGTTGGAACTAAAGCTATTCTAAAATATCATCCTCATTATAGAAGCCTTAGAGTATTTACAATAATACCTGTCACAGAAGGGGGACACCAGAAGAAAAGCAGACAAAAATTGCAAAGAAGATTCAAGAATTAGAATTTGCTCTCACGCTTGTCTTTGGGAAGAAGTGATACATTATCACAGATTCAGTCAAGCTCTACAAAATGAGCACCTGAACTTGAAAACGTGTTCTGATTTGTATTCTTCACTAGCAGATCACTTGCATGAAAGACAGTGGTCATTGATGGTGATGCCCCTGAGGTATCTCTGAAAGCCAGAGGCAAATTTCGTATATTTGCTTTTTACGCCATTGTTGACAAACTTGAGACAGAGATGGGTAAATGAGGATAGGTATATAATCATATAGAAGTTAGATTTTCTTATCTGGTCGATGTACCACAAACATCTCAGTGATATATAGGACTGAAGATCTGAACAATAATTTAAATACTGAATATATTCGCCACAAGTTTCTTGCATCAAAATCTGAAAGCAACACGTTGAGTCATGCAGGATTATACAAAGTAATAGAGCTAAAATCGGGTTTGCTTTTCCAATGTAGATATTGACTTGCGCATATTTTTAACATTAATGTTTACGAACGTTTTAACTGAGCGCTCTTTTCTCAGTTAAAACGTACAAAAAATCCAAGTAGATCGATTATGAAATAAGAAAGGTTTGATTCCTTATCTTTGCTGATGATTGAGACAGACATTTTGCGCAAAATAAACTTTGATGATGTATTTTGCCAGATGGAAATCTAGAATAAAGAACTTTAAAATGGAAAGGTTTGCTTTCTCTGACTTTCTCATATATTAAAATAGTTACAGTGTGTTTGTCTATTATTATTACAAAATTAAATAAATATTAATTTTAATACAGAAATAACTTATGGTAGGTTTTATTTCAGTGATACTAGTACAAACATATGTGTTAACAGGGGCGTCAATAGGGTGGGTGTCATCAAGTTCGGTAGGTCCTGTTCTCACCCCCTCACAACTACCCCATAGATTTCCTCCGAGGATGCCAATGCCAAATAACCAGGCATACATAATTTTGTCCTTTGGTGTCATCCGGTGCGGTCCGCACCTCCCGAAATCCCTTGTGACGCCCCTGTGTGTTATCAACTGTTTTGTTTGTTAGTTGGTTTGCATAATATTGAACATACCAGCGGCCAGTGGGTGGTCGGGCAGAGGGGGGCACCCATGTGGGTTTGTGCCTCGGGCACCAAGATAGCTTAATCCGGCCATACATGGCAGGGATTATATCCGTTTCAGAATTTCAATATCAAATCCAGGACCATGAATTAAGAGCTCATTTTTTAAAAAAATATTTAAAATATTTTACTGGGCCTAAAAATTCTTAGGGGCGGAAAAACTCAAATTGCCAGGATGATCCGGAGAAATAGGTAGCCAGCTGTCTAATACAACACAGTAGGATCACATCAATCGGCCTACACATCACAAGGTAATATCTCCTAAATCTGCCTACACATCACAAGGTAAGGGCGCCTAAATATGTATACACACCATAAGGTAAGGGCGCCTAAATCTGTCTACACACCACAAAGTAGGATCGCCTAAATCTGTCTACACACCACAAGGTAAGGGTGCCTTAATCTGTCTACACACCACAAAGGTAGAGGCGCCTAAATATTTCTATACACCACAATGTAGGGGTGCCTCAATCTATCTACACACCACAAGGTAAGGTTGCCTCAACCTGTCTACACACCACAATGTAGAGGTGCCTCAATATTTCTACACACCACAAGGTAAGAGTGCCTCAATCTATCTACACACCACAAGGTACGGGGCCTTAAACTGTCTACAAGGTAGATGCGCCTCAATTTCTACACACCACAAGGTAGTAGCGACTCAATCTGTCTACACAAAACGAGGTAGGATCTCCTCAATCTGTCTACACACCACGAGGTAGTGGCGCCTTAATCTGTCTACACACCACAAGGTAGTTGCTCCTTAATCTGTCTACACACCACAAGGTAGTGGCGCCTCAATCTGTCTACACACCACAAGGTATGGTGCATCAAGCACCTCCCCCCCCCGGTTACCTGGCATCCGACACTACACCACTGGAGGCCAATGAAGTAAATTATGTTTGCTGGGTCGTAGAGACAATAACAATTGTATGGTGTAAAAATTAATGTTTTTATGATTACGTCAATTCAGTAGCTGTATAGAAATATTGATAAAAATATAACCCCTTTTATTAAGGTAATTATACATTTTAAAACAATTAATACATTTTTCTAGTAAAGTCCCTTAACCGATTGTCGTTGGGGTCCTAATGTTTCTATTAGAACCTACTAGGGGCGGTGCTTGTTAGACCTTGGTGGGCTCCCCATCACCCTTCCAGATCAGCGGATGACTTTCTTAGCGTTAGTCATTTATCATTTTATTGTGGCTTTAACGTTGGCTCGATCCCACGCCCCTCAGCTTGTGAGGCGAGCGCACTATTGACTTCGCTATCCAAAAACAATACTACCTTAAAAAAATCATTCTTCAAATCGATTTAAATATCGTTGAAATTATACTAAAAATAATTACCCAAGCTGTATCGAAACAAATAATGTTGCACTAACGAGAAGAGTGAAATAAATTAGACTTTTTTTTTCAGCACATATGACTTGTCTTTTTTAAATTCAGTATTTAAAAATGCTTCCTTCCTATGTTCACGTATCCGCCACCGTCATTTCTAGGCGATTGATATGTGTGACCTAACTGTCATGTGCTTTAATGACTATAAATACCCAAGCCCAATCAGGGCCGGTCAGTCATTAGCTGCGTCATAACTGCCCCGTGACTCGAGCGGTGATCCAACGAAGTGACACAAGTGTTGAGCCATTGCTAAGTTCTCGCTGACTTCTAAAGTGTACACAAAAATAAGTTTTGATAACAGTCTGTAAAGGAAAATCTTCCCACTTGTGGCAAATTAACTGCAGTACCGTATAGTTAACTGTTACACACGTAAGTTATGCTGTTAATTTGGTAAAAGTCATATCTTAAACATTGCATAAACTTCTTTAATACAGAAGATTGTTTGCCTCCTACGTAAATCCATTGTTTATGTCTAGTATTGCATTTTTATTACATTTGTGATTGTTGATCAAGTATTGGTTTTCCTTAAATCGTTCTGGCAACAAAACTCCACGTCCAAATCACAGACGGCAATAAGGGGAATACAATTTCTATGTTTCTGTTATTGTGAATTGAACAAGGCTGTTGTTATCTCTTTGAATTTCCAAGTGATGTATTGTTTTGGTCTTGAATTGTATGCCCCGATTTGGAATTAACGTCTATGTATAACTTACATGCATATCATATATATATTTCTACACACACACACACACACATATATATATATATATATGTATATATACATCTAATATATAAAGCTCAGTTGGTGTTTGTATCTTTGTATGTTTGTATGTTTGTATGTTTCACTTTTCGACTTTCTGTTTGACAGCCACGGAAAAAGCAAATGACGGACGGGGACCAAATTTGGCAAGACGGTTCCTTTTACCCTGAAGGTGGTTTTAAGTTAGTTTTTGTAATTGTCCCTTTTGCCCGAATGCCGTAAATTAAATAATCAGAAAATGCAGAGTCAAAGAATAAAAAATGTAACCTCATTTCTGTATTGAACAAATTTACGCGCACGTTCAAATGCCGTTCAAAGCGAGTTACTTTTGGTGAGGTTTGTTCCCCAATGCCAATACTTTATTTTCAGCCGTGCGCATTCAAAAAATAGTATAATGTCTAATTACGGTGCGCACATTTTCGTGTACGCTTCATAATTTGAGCTGTGTAGTACAAAGAATTGTCATTTTCTTTACTGTTACTTTCTATACATTAGAAAGACACGTAAACATATTTAATTACAAATGCCACACGATGCATTAGATTTAATTGTTTACGCGTTTAAATTTAATTGCAAATTTGTTTTTTATTATTTTCTGTTCCATAACTCGACATTTAACAAAAACCTATTTATGTAATAATTGTGTCAGTATTTTTTTCAAGGCTTCATTTTTAGCGGTGCGCGTTCTAAAATCTTTTATCGCCTAATTACTGTGCGCATATTTTCGTGTACGCATCTTAAATTTAGCTGTGTCCTATTAATATAACATTTATATTTGGTTTGTCTTTTACATAAGCTATTGTTTTTTACATAACCTATACACTTATACTATTTAAACTTAGGCTACCGGACCTATTAACATAAGTAGATTAAACTAAATAAAGTGATCCTGAAAACGATTAATTATTTTGTATTGCGAATTGAATATGCTATGTTCATTCCTTTGATGAGGGATTAACATAGGCCATTTTTAAATTAATAATTGTCATGGTTTCACAAGCGTTTTTAACATAAAATTTATTTGTTTTGTTTTGTTTTTTACAATTTCCCTGTTAAAACAACTATGAATACGTCAAAAGGAAGAGTTATTGTGGTCCAGTACATTTACGTTATAACAAGACTTTATTTTATGCGGCCCGCTTTCTATAATGTTTTATTGTCTAAATATGGTGTGCACATTTATTAATAGCATTTTAAATTTTAATACGACGATTTAAAAAAAAAGTATTTTAGAAAGTACATTTATAATTTTGTTTATTGGCGCTATGAGTTATGTAGTCTTTGCCTTTTTAAGGGATAGCGCCATATGTTCTTTATCTTATTGACACTGTTACAAATATTGTATTATTTACAATTGTGTTACTATGCAGTGTCGTAATTATACATGAAATTTTTGAGTGATGAGGGTGGTAGAGCTCTTTCGGAAAACCTATTAGTTATGTTTATTTAGTTCACGTTGGAATGAAATAGTAAATTTAGTTATTATGGTCGTCAAGATTCATTAATCATAAATCATATCTTTTAAATAGTAAGGTAATGTTAAAAGGCACTGCATTAAGTGGAAACAACACATGCGGTAACATGGTAAAAATTAAATAATTGTGTATTTTTTTTTCCTCTCTCTCTTTTTTTCTTAAATAGATTTAATTTTTATTCCTTAAAATGTAACATCTCTGTTTCCCATAAGATTTTAACTAATAGATGAATCTGAATATAACTTTGCAAATAAAAGATGTAATAACCAGCAACTAATACTGGGAAAAAGGGTCAGCACACTCCCGCTACGAAGAGCGGGTATATTTTTAGTATATATATATATATATTAGGGCTGGTATCGATTAATTTAAATTTAATCATTAACTTTTGAAAAATTGTTGATTAGTTAATCGATAATTTCGATTTAAACCAGATCTAGAAATTTATGACGTCATTAAACTGAAAATTTTTCATGGACATTGAAAATTCAGAATATTTTGAACTACATTTTATGACAATGTGTTGATACTTGATCGGATGTTTGTGCTGAAGGTGTCACGATAGCGATGTTTTTGATCCTTTAAAATAGAATTGTTTATGGCAGTGAACACAGCAAACTTTTCACCATCTTCGACTTTGCCATTCGCAGATAAATTAAAAACAAAATTGTTGCTCAACTTTCTAGTTATTTGTATAAATTTAACTGCGCTGATGCTGTAAGCCATTTTTTAGTTGACGACTGCCGGTCCATATAAAGTTATTAAATAAATAATAATAATACGCGGGAGAAGTTTGTACGTCAAAAATTATATAAATTATTATTAATTATTAATAATTAATCAGACTATTTATTAGCAATTATTTTTTTTAATTTTATAAATATTTTCTTGAATTTTAATCGAATTTTTATTGATTAAATTAATTTTAATCGATAACACATTTTAACGATTAAACGAGAAATTAACCGTTAATTTCCGCAGCCCTAAATATATATATACTAGCGAAATACCCTCGCTGTGCAGCCGAAATGTAGGATTCAGCTTTGGAATATCGCGTACCAAATATCATATATATATATTACCCTCAATTATGTATGACTGACTCACTTTGGCCTAATGCTAAGGGTCATCACCCTACGTTTTTTAAACCCTTTATATTAACTCGTGGAGTCTGGTTGCTTGCTTGTCGCCAAAACTTTGGATCGATTTTTAAACCACTTTCTCGTAAGCAATGTAGCTGAAGTTTTGCAGGCAGTTTCGTGCCGATGATAAAAACCATGTATCAAAATTTCAGATTGATCACATGTACTGTAATTAAATTATTGAATTTTTAGATTATTTTATTAATCTCTATGTATCATGTTACATTTTTGAGATAGAGTGTCGCGGTGCGCATTATTTTGAACGACCTTTCCTGTCGCGCAATAAGGTGCGTATTTTATGGACAACACTTTTTATAAACATACTAGCTGACCCGCGGCGTAGCATACGCCGCTAATGATTTAGTGACGGGTGAAGACTTCCTGAAAGACAAAGTTGTCAAAATGTGGTGGGTTTGGGCAAACGACTGTGAGTGAATGAAAAGAAGGAACTCTGGAGAGACCCGCGGCGTATCACCCGTAAAAAAATGACGGAAGTATTCAGCTGAAATCTATTTATTTTGGAAAAAGCCACTTTTTAAGGGTGCCTACGGCGCCCACCTTTTTCAAAATCCCAATTAACTTGTCCTTGTTTGATCAATACCAAATATTATTTTTTCTATAATGAACACAAAGTATTTTATAACTTTTTACATTCTTCCCTTTTTACAAAATTAAAATATCAGCGAAAACAATGGCGTAATATAATTTTTTTTTACAGCGCATATTTAATTTGCACACCTTTTGATGCATTGGTGGAGTAATTTGGTGCGCTGCTTTCTAAAATTAGTATCTGTTGAACATACTTGCAGCTTGTCTCGCAGGGTCCGACCACGAAGAGAATTATATATATATATATATATATTCCTGATCGGTGCGCATTATATTAAACACGTTTTACGAGACATAACTACAATTATGTATTTTTGGATGGTCTTGCGCTGCGTATTATAATGAACATTATTTTAGTTACGTCTCGTATATGAAGGATTTATAGTGAAAAGCTTGGTTTTTTACGTTTTTTTAAAATTTAAAATTGAAAATACAGATTTAAAAATCATAATACTTTTGGTTTCCAGATTAACATTAACCAAACAACGCACGAACCTTTGACGTTAGCATTTGTGTTGTAAACAGTGCTGACTGACTCAAAGAGATATTTTTGGTGCAGTAATTTGGTGCGCTGCTTTCTAAAATTAGTTAAAAAATCATGTGGTGATTAGCACTGTACGAAATATTATATACATATTTTGTGTACATTTCAGGAATATTTTGTATTTATCACACAAGGATAAGTTACTTGGGCTTTTGACCAAAAAAAAATTAAACAATTGGGCGCCGTTGTCGCCCAACAAAACATATTATAAATTACTTTGTATACATTTAAGGAAGTTTAATATTACGTATTTGTCATACAAGAAGAAGTTAGTCGGGCTTTTGAAAAAGGTGGGCGCCGTAGGCGCTCTACAATAAAGGGGGCGCCGCAGGCGCCGCGTCGCCGCTGCACAACCTAGTCTAGAAGGGTGGACCAAAAGTAACAAAAAGCGTTACAAAATTTCAATATGGCGATTAACATTGGCATCACACCAATGAAGTAAGTACCTTCAATTTTGTCGGCGAGAGTAGGGAATCCGCCTACCATATTTCGTGAAAATTGAGCAATAAATAAGAAAGGTGTTCATTGCGAACGTCTTCGACCGTTATGGCCGTTACGCGTAGAATTTTGAAATGAAACCTGGTTAACTTTTGAACATCAAGTTTTCAATGCCCTATAGTTTCTAAATATGAGCCATCAAAATATTATGTAAAAAGTTTGATCAAGGAACATCTATTGTAGTCAGAACCCTTCAAACACGTTCTTAAGTTTAATGGCGTTCAGTGACTAAAATAATATTTATACAGCTTATATTAGAAAAAAATACATTCAATAAAGGGCATTTCAAAACACCAATTGATTGCAATCTGATCATGATGGATATAATTGTTTGTCATTATTTGTCAAGTTCGTGTACGATGAATAGGAAATAAATTGACGTTAAGGGCATTCAACAACTTTCCAAAGTTTCATGATTTATCCTAAGTGGGAAGTTGGGGAATTAATGTAGAGAGAGTGAATGAGTGAGTGAGTCGGTGAGTGAGTGAGTGAGTGAGTCGGTGAGTCAGTTAGTGAGTTAGTGAGTCGGTGAGTGAGTGAGTCAGTGAGTCGGTGAGTCAGTGAGTCATTGAGTGAGTGAGTGAGTCGGTGAGTGAGTGAGTGAGTGAGTCGGTGAGTCAGTTAGTGAGTGATTGAGTCGGTGAGTGAGTGAGTCAGTGCGTCGGTGAGTCAGTGAGTGAATGAGTCGTTGAGTGAGTGAGTCGGTGAGTGAGTGAGTGAGTTAGTGAGTCGGTGAGTGAGTGAGTGAGTGAGTCGGTGAGTCAGTGAGTGAGTGAGTGAGTGAGTCGGTGAGTCAGTGAGTCAGTGAGTGAGTCGGTGAGTCAGTGAGTGAATGAGTGAGTGAGTCGGTGAGTGAGTGAGTCGGTGAGTCAGTGAGTGAGTGAGTCGGTGAGTGAGTGAGTCAGTGAGTCGGTGAGTCAGTGAGTCATTGAGTGAGTGAGTGAGTCGGTGAGTGAGTCAGTGAGTCGGTGAGTCAGTGAGTGAGTGAGTCAGTGAGTGAGTGAGTCGGTGAGTGAGTGAGTCAGTGAGTGAGTGAGTCGGTGAGTGAATGAGTCAGTGAGTCGGTGAGTGAGTGCGTGAGTTGGTGTGTGAGTGAGTGAGTCAGTGAGTGAGTGAGTCGGTGAGTGACTGAGTCAGTGAGTGAGTCGGTGAGTGAGTGAGTGAATAAGTGAGTGAGTGAGTCAGTGAGTGAGTGAGTGAGTCGGTGAGTGAGTGAGTTAGTCAGTGAGTCAGTGAGTCAGTGAGTGAGTGAGTGAGTGAGTGAGTTAGTCAGTGAGTCAGTGAGTGAGTGAGTCAATGAGTGAGTCGGTGAGTGAGTGAGTCAGTGAGTGAGTCGGTGAGTGAGTGAGTCATTGAGTGAGTCGGTGAGTGAGTGAGTCAGTGAGTGAGTGAGTCAGTGAGTGAGTGAGTGAGTGAGTGAGTGAGTGAGTGAGTGAGTGAGTGAGTCAGTGAGTTAGTCAGTGAGTGAATGAGTCAGTGAGTGAGTCAGTGAATGAGTGAGTATGTGAGTGAGTGAGTGATTCAGGACTTTTCCTTTTATTACTATATATATAAAAATATAAAATATATATTTATAATTAAATAAATATATATATAATACATGTAGAAAATATAAGTGTTTGTCTTATATATATATAATGCCAAACACTTATGTTTTTTATTGCATTGAAACCATACAATGTTGAAGTTTTACATTTGAATTTTTATAACACTCTCACAAGGAAGAAACATAAGAATATTAAATCATGTTACATTAGTTTATAAGGTAAATAATAAACTGAATGTGCTGATAAGTCTACAAGCGTAAAATATATTCACGACTGTGATAGGACTTCAACATGTTCAGGAATCTGATGGGACCTCAACATCTTTAGGACTGTGATAGGAATGTCACGGTGTGAGAATCACTGGTATTAACTGAAGTCGTGCTTGAAAAGGGGGATAGTTAGAAAATAAATCAGGAAATCCACCACACTATCATGATATATATCTGTAATACAAAGGCAATTCTAGACACAATTCATATGCGTAAGAACGGAATAATTCAATAAGATTAGACAAGGTTGCAGTTTTCAGAACATCATTTGAGTTGTTTCACCCCGAACTTTAACCTGACCCGGTAGTTGGTGTTGTATGATTGTATCAATGATGATGAAGATATTAGTTGTTTTTGTCCAAGTTATTTCTTTATTTTGATGAGCTCAGTAATTTACACATATTTGTTATCATGAGATTCTTTGAACGTGTCACCAGAGTGGCTGTGTTTTTATACACATTGAAAACTGCGTGAAGTAAGTTGTTTGCTGGCGTACTAGTGATACAAAATGTATACACAAAAGCAAATAAAAAAAGATGTAAACATCAAAGAGTTGTCACAAAACAAGTCTGACAATTTTGTTATAGACATTCCACTACCGATGTAGCGACGATTCGAGTCTGAAGTTTAAAAAATAATTTTTGTTTATATCTGCCTCGAAACTTTGAAATGGTTGTTTAAATCGCGTAAGTTTCCGTTAAGCAAAACTCTATTTGACTCTCTAAAATTTTAAATTTTACTTAAGGATAAGAGAAGTATTTTTCTAATATTTCAGCCATACGCGTTAACTTCTAAATATTTTAAAACTAATTTACACAATGAATACTGGCTTTTACTAGTTTGAAATAATCCGCTCTATTTCCAGGGAGATAAATATGCAAGCCATATTCGTTTTCCTGATACTTGTGCCAAGCTCACTCTCGTTGCCGTACATTCGTCGATCAAACCGACAAACCGACAACGGCGCAATGTTCTATGAGCTGGACAATGACAGAAACGGTTTCTTGGATTCGGAAGAATTGTTTTCCTCTTTTGGGGGTGAGTGTGTTTGAAGTCAGAATATGGAGATGATGAAGTTTGGTGTGTTTTAATTTGGAGATGATAACGTTTTGTGTGTTTTAATATGGAGATGATAACGTTTGGTGTGTTTTAATATGGAGATGATAACGTTTGGTGTGTTTTAATATGGAGATGATAACGTTTGGTGTGTTTTAATATGGAGATGATAACGTTTGGTGTGTTTTAATATGGAGATGATAACGTTTGGTGTGTTTTAATATGGAGATGATAACGTTTGGTGTGTTTTAATATGGAGATGATAACGTTTGGTGTGTTTTAATATGGAGATGATAACGTTTGGTGTGTTTTAATATGGAGATGATAACGTTTGGTGTGTTTTAATATGGAGATGATAACGTTTGGTGTGTTTTAATAAGATTTATAATATGTTAACTGAGTATTGATACAGTGGCAATCGTCACATGAAGAGATTTCAATTTTATTAATTTACTGTGGCACTAAAAGTAAAACTATTATGATATCGCCTGTCATCCTATCTGGGGCATATGCTACAAACAAATGATTAAATTGTTACAATAACAAAAATAATGTTTATAATGTGGGCATTATCCAGCAGAATTGTTTTCTTACATACCTATTCTGAAAAGCTTGAGGGTACTCTCTGAGAACTAAACTTTATTGGCTGAGCTATTTTTTAAAAAAGAAGAACTTATATTTTGCACCTTTTCTACAATCCATATTTCTCCAACGTTCTCTATCCTTTAATGAATAATTTTTGCTTCGTTCGCTCAATTTCTCTTTCTCCCACGATACTCATAAATATACATACCAACCTTTATACAAGCAAACACACACACAAATATACATACATATATATATACATATATATATATATATATATCATACATATTTATATAAATTTATAAAATTAAATTTAATATCATTTGTATAAAATATAATTATATAAATATTTCTTGCATGTCGTTACGTGTGAATTACTTAATTTGATAACATTACTAAAATTATAATGTATTCAGTTATGGATTAATCTTCCCACGTTCTTTGATGAAGGTAACAAAGCAAAACGAAAAACAACAACTTACAGAGCTTTAAAATAAAACAAATAATAAAATATCGAATGAGTAGTTAAACGCAATTTCCAACAAAGCATTTCCATTTTTTTATTCAATGAACATCATTCTAGAGTCAAACCAATAATGTGTCAATATAATGCACACCATGCAACAGTCTAACATTAGCATTCACAAAGCGGGAAAACCCCAAGTAACTATCATTCTAACAAACCCTTTCTTTCTACAAATTGATGCTAAATTTACGGGACTCGAACAAAAAGAGATTTTTTGAAAAATTCCTTCTCCAACATTGTTCTAAATATTATTAGCTATCGTTTGGCGTTTGTTTCAACCCAAAAGATGTTATGGTTGGCGAGAAATTGACAAAATACTGATTTTGTAAAATTTAATTTTTATTTTTAATTGTCCAGGAAATCTATTAAACCTTTTCTTTTTTTTTACCCTTGCACATACTTGGGACCTCCTTAACATATTTGCAAAAGGCCCGAACCTTCTATCTGGTATGGTTCAGGAGGCTTTGCTGTTCAAAGCTCGAAAAGACTGGCCAGACATTTAAAAAATATAAACGCTATTCCCAAGGGAAATTGCGTTAATAAAAAAAATGTACGATAGTCTTGAACATTAGAGCGTTTTGGACATGCGAATTCGGTAAGGACAAAATGTGATTGAAATGCAACCCAACTCAACGATGGTGTACCATCGTCTTTCAAGACAGAAGGATGCCGATGAAGGACAAAATGCGATTTAAAAAAAAACAATTTCATTCTTTTTAAAATCCTTCATATTAACTCGCGGCGTCTGCTTGATTGATTGATGCCTTGGATGCCGAAAAAACTTTGGATCGATTTTTAACCCACTTCCTCGTATGCCAGCACGCTGATATTTTGCAGGCAGACTTATACTGATAATGAAAATGATCCGTCAAAATTTAAGATTGATCGGGTGTACTGTAATTACATTAATACATTTGTAGATTATCTCTATTTATACATGTTAACATTTGTACTAGTGTCGTGGTGTTTATTAAATTGAACAACCTTTGTAATACTTCCCTGTCGCGCTGTGCGGTGCGTATTATATTGACGATGCTTTTTTATAATATATTCCCGAGCTGTCAATTTAAATGCTATTAATTGCTAATCTGTCTTGCAGTGCGCACAATGTTAATCATGTTTTATAACCCTTTCCAGTGATCAAATCAAGCTGAAATTTAGCAGGCAGACTAACTAAAAATCCTTTATGTATTTGAGACATGGCTTAAATTTTGGAATTTTTTGATTGTCGTGCGACATATTATAATGAACATTATTTTTACAGTGTTGTTGGTTTATTACAATAAAAATCTAAAAATAATTAATGTTTCAGAAAAAAAATGACAACTTTTTGCTCTACAGCCATTCAAGGCATCGCCTCAAGCCACAAGTGTTACGCGGAGTCATTTTATAGATGTGGTGACTGCTATTGGTGAAACGTCTGAGGAAGCAGAGTCAGTTTTCACGTTTTACGACAAAGATTCGAACGGCGTCATCAATATCGTGGACATGGAGATCATCCTACGAAGTTTAGATTCCAACCAGGACGGTGCAGTCAGTCTGTCTGATTTCATTTAGCAAGCCGCCGTACATAATTGTATGTTCCAAAAGTTTGTTTTTTTTCTTCGTCGTTGTGTTCGTTGTAAACTATTTTATTTTGGTATTGTGTTATTAAAAAAAAACATTGCTAGCGTAAATAAATATGTTAACATACACACATACACATATTCTTGTTTGTGTGTGGGGGTGGGGGTGGGAGAGGTGGCTGTAAGCATAGGCCGCTGGCCATGCTACAAGTAAATTGATGAGTTTAAACAATTTTTCGTTTGAGTTAACTTTTCTTACCAGTGTCGATAATAAGCTTCCCACATTTGAAATCTAATTCATTTTTGTTCTTCTTCTTTATCTCATGAACAGGTTAACTAATGAGAATTATTCAATAAGGTTTAACTATAAAATCCACTCAATTATTTACCACTCAATATTTTTAGATTTTACCCTTGCTTTAAAACGAATAAAAAGTGCGTCTTTGGTGTTATTAATTTTTTTAAAACTTAAACCTCTTGCAAAGTTGCGGGTATAATTAATGTGCAATTATAGAGTTAAATCTTCATGTGCTGTTTCTTTTTTAAATATTAATAATAGGTAATATTTATATATTATACTATATTTACATATATAATATTTTTATTAATATTTAGTGTTAAATGAATTGTCTTTTCCCATACCCCAAACTCTATTTAAAAAAAAACATTTATTTATGAAAATCGGAAGCATTGTGTCCCAGCGGCTTAATTAGCAAAAAAATAAAAATAAATAAAAACCCACAAAACCATAGGTCTCTAATTAATTTCATGTAGGTTATTGTTTAAGTTTGTACACCTAATCAACCATATCCTTTGTTCACAAAGAAAAACTCCTAAAGGCTAATTAAAATAATTCAATTAACATCTGTTTATACAAAATTGAGATTTAAAACAAAAAAGACAAAGAGCATCCAATTTGAATCCCCCCTCAAAGACATGCAAATAATGATTACTCCATTATATAAATAAAATAAGATTTAACAATACATTCTTGAGCAATTTCAATTAACGGTACGACAAGAAAAGAATTGATAGCAAATGTGAGCACAAGCTGCATTGCCATGTGAGGTGTATTTTTTTTTAAATTGGGGTTTGTTTGCTGGCACGTTGATAGTTTATCAATAACCTCTGTTGTGATCTTTTCTAATTGATCGAACAAATTATTGTGATGTCTGAAGATTTATTTTCCCCTTTTCCAACACGACGACGTCTTCATCAAGCATTCAGTTAACCTAAATAATATTGTTGTTTTCACATGATACCCTCGATACATTTATGTTAACTTTGTTGTTTTCACATGATACGCTCGATTCCTTTATGTTAACTTTGTTGTTTTAACATTAAACGCTAGATACCTTTATGTTAACTTTGTTGTTTTAACATGATATCCTCGATACCTTTATGTTAACTTTGTCGTTTTCACATGATACCCTCGATACCATTATCTTAATTGATACTTCTGACCTTAAATACCCCCTTTCTTTGACCGCAGAAACTTTCTGTAACAAACAAACTGTTTACAATAAAATTCAAATATCTACTAAATATCACTCATATCATTCAACCCGCTATATTTATGTCACTTACCTTAAAATACTCTATAAAACATTTATTCATTGGCCTTTTAAACGAGGCACATTCGCCTTAACTTTAAAAGCTCTCAATTTTTGCAATGACGAAACTTTAAGAATAAAAATTAATCGATCTCAAACAATTAAGTTTGATAAAAAGACGGGGACCCAGAATATTTTTGTCGAGATTGCTGTAACAAAGGGTTTCTTATCTATTTAATTTTATAATTTGGTTTGACTGTATTTCGGATTGAGAGAGAAGGGAAGTTAGATTTATTTTAAAAATTGGCAAAACTGTGCTGAAACGAATAAACGAATAAACGAAAGAACAAGTAATTAAAGAAACCTACATTTGTAAAAACAAAATTTATCATTAAAACACAAAGATTCTTATTCACGCAGTTGCACACATTTTTTCCCTTTAATTTGAGTTCTTCAGTTAATTTTTCCCAAGCCTATGTTTGCAACTTCTGCTAGACATTGAGTGGGTAAAATTAAGGCCGGCGCTTTGCATGCCGACCGCTAAAAAAAATTATGTGTGGGCCCCGGAACCAGTGGCGTTGCGAGGGGGGCAGGGGGGTCATATGTCCCCGGGCGCCACGTTAGGGGGCGCCAAAATGAGTATTAAAACTAATTATTTAATTTTATTTTGATGTAAACTAATGTATCCTAAATACGTTTGCCAGAATGAATTTGGAGCTCAACAAATATCTTCGTTATAAAACAGTTGGCAAGCACGATTTTGGCGCCCCCCATTGAGCCTTAAGGGGCACCATTCTACTAATAGACAAATGATACTTCCACACATCCAAGAACAAATTCAAATGAAAAAACAACGTTGGCGCGTTATTTTGAAACGAAAAATTACCTGTATTAAGTTTCTGGTTTCACAAAATTCGGCACAGCGTGGCCAGGAGGAACATCTGCATAAGGTGTTATAACCACCTCATAGTTGGTTACAAAATTCCGCGCGTCGTCATAATCATAAATATATTAAACATCAACAAAATTCTCAAATTATCCTAATAATCATAAAATGTGAATCATAATCAACCTTCAAATGATCACATACATAATCCTCATACATGACATTTTTCATCATAATCATCATAATCAGGAATCCTATCATCATCAGAACATATCATCGTAAATACATTTCCTTATACTAAAACAAATTAGCCTGAGGTCTACCTGGGCAAAAATGCTTATATCATCAACAAAAATTGAAGTGCACATAAGAAACACCTCATCAATCCATATTTTTATATTGTCACGACGTCACCCGGACCTCAAATTCTAACCACCAATAGTACATTATCATTACTCATCATAGGTATTAAAACATCATCATCATCATAGAAGATACAATGCTCCTTTCCAATTTATTTACATCAATCAAATACCCAGCAAAGGAACAAATTAAAAACACACATATCCTAGCCATTGTTGTGCTGGTGGTATGTTTTTTTTGTCACCCATCATAAACAAAATCAACCCTTATTAGCATTACAAAGTTGGTACCTGTGGTTACTCCCAAACTTTGTTAACACCTAATATCCTTCATTCTACTATGATCAAATATTAGTGTTTTTTTTATCAGTCATTGTAATCAACATTACAAGATCTGTCATGATACTAGTGGTCGCAGTGGAACCATGATCCTCTATCAGAGTTTGTTTGTCCCGATAACCATTTCCACTTCTGTCATCTCCCTTGTCACCCACCTGTTACATGCGTGTAATATTTTACCAAAT
This sequence comes from Ampullaceana balthica, assembly GCA_944989445.1. Taxonomy (NCBI): domain Eukaryota; kingdom Metazoa; phylum Mollusca; class Gastropoda; family Lymnaeidae; genus Ampullaceana; species Ampullaceana balthica. The sequence goes on along the minus strand of CALYLW010001641.1, from coordinate 74,514 downwards.
CAACTACACAAGTTGCTATATTAAAAGGTTCTTTACCACTGTCATGATACTAGTGGTCGCAGTAGAACCATGATCCTCTATCAGAGTTTGCTTGTCCCGATAACCATGTCCACTTCTGTCATCGCCCTTGTCACCCACCTGTTACATGCGTGTAATATTTTACCAAATCAACTACGCAAGTTGCTATATTAAAAGGTTCTTTACCACTGTCTGCTAAGTATGTCAGCCAGTGTATTATCAGCCCCTGGAATCGGTCTGATTGTAAATTTGTATTCTTGTAAGGTTAAAGCCCAACGTGCAACCCGATTATTAATGGTCTTAGATGTCTGTAACACCGTCAATGGTTTGTGGTCAGTTTCGATTGTAAAATGACTACCAAAAAGGTATCTTGAAAACTTTGTGATAGTCCACACGACACCTAAACATTCCTTTTCAATTAATGTTCGGATTACAAACTCACGAGCTAGATCTGGCCGCATAAGGATTGGTTTTGTAGATAACGCCGTTTGAAGTTTATCTAGTGCTTCCGTAGATTCGAAGGTCCATTGTACTTTCTCCGGTTTACCTTTCTTCGTCAGATCTGACAGAATGCTTGATATTTTTGCGAAGTCAGGAACAAATTTCCTATAATAGCCTACCAGTCCCAACAAGCTCCTAACTTGTTTCTTGGTGTTCGGCTGTTTGATATTTAGTATCTTAGTTGTAACACTGGTATTAGGTCTCTGTGCACCTCCTCTAACTATATGACCAATAAACTCAATTTCTGTAAAATCGATTTCCATTTTGGTTGGTCGTGCCGTCAACCCAGCGGTTTTCAATCTGAGTAGAACCTGATCCAATGCCTGGTTATGTTCTGATATGGATCTCCCAAACACGCAAATATCATCAAAAAAAATAACAACATTGTTTTGATCCCCTAGAACACGGCGCCTGCCGCGGGCGAAGGTTGCTGGTGCATTAGACGGCCCAAAGGGCATGTATTTAAACTGATACAATCCTAAGTCGGTTTGAAAAGCGGTGTATTTCCTGGAGTTTACTTCTAACGGCAGTTGCCAGTATCCCTTTACTAAGTCAATTTTAGAGAAATACCTAGCATGTCTCAACTGAATAAACAAATCTTCCAGATTGGGTATGGGTTCTGCGTCTGTTATCGTTACGGAGTTTAGTTTTCTATTATCGATACGAAAACGCGTGGAGCCATCTTTTTTCTTCACTAGGACTATTGACGAAGAGTAGGGTGCGGTTGACTTTTCTATAATGCCCTCATCTTCCATTTGCCGAACTTCCCTTATTATTTCTTGTTTTGATGAGAAGGGTATAGGTTATGGTCTCAGATAGATTGGTTTGTCCGTGTTTAACTCTATAGAGTGAGACTCGACAGTAGATTTCCCTGGTATGTTAGTTATTATATCAGCATATTTATTTAATATTTTTTCTATTCTTTCTCTGTCAAAATATTTGAGGTCGGGATTAATTTTTACGTTTTTCACCGATTCAGTAACCCCAATAGTCTGAGTGGTCAGTACGTTAATGGTTGGGTCCTCATTTTCTGTCTCGTTATCTTCTATAACTACTGCATAAGCAGTTACTGTGGCCTTGTTCTTAATATTATTATCCATACCAGTTTCAGTCTGGTTTTGTCCTGATTGGTCCCTCCTAAAATATTCTACTAACATATTGATATGATATGTTTTCCTTTTCCCTTTTTCAAGGATTATATAGTTACAATCCCCCACTTTTTCCACGACTCTATATGGTCCATGCCATCGGGCTCTTTGTAGTTTACTCCCCCCCCCCGACGCTTTCATCACCACAACAAGACGCCCTACTGTAATCTCTCTTCTTCTGGCTTTACGATCATACAAATTTTATTGTTTTTCTTTGCTGCCTTCAAGTTCTTGCTCGCAAGTGTGCTACTTACCCGTAATCTTTCTCGTAATTTATCTAGATACTCGTGTGGTTTTTTGCTCCTCTATCTTTTCATTTCTTCCATCAAAAATATTTCTAAGGATATTTATGGGGCCTCTTATTTTTCGCCCGAACATTAGTTCAAATGGGGAAAATCCTGTTGACTCCTGCTTAACATCCCGATTAGCGAATAATATCCCAGGTACGTGGGCTTCCCAGTCTTTCGGTTGTTCGATTGATAGTTTAGTGAGTAATGTTTTAAGTGTACCATTGAACCTCTCTACCATCCCGTTACTCTGTGGGTGTAAAGGAGTGCTGAAACGTTGGGTGATTCCCATAAGTTTAGTGACCTGGGCTATTAAATCGCACTTAAACTGACTGCCGTTGTCTGACAATATCTCATCAGGTAATCCCATTCTTGTAAATATGATGAGAAGTGCTTCCTGTATGTTTTTCGGCACCTATTCTTTTCAGTGGTATTGCTTCTGGCCATCTAGTCGCTGTGTCTACCAGAGTGAGGATATAGCGATACCCCTTCTGTGACATTGGTATTATTGGCCCAATAAGGTCGACTGCTACCTTACTCCATGGTTTTTTTATCAACTCCATTTCGCCTAGCGGAGCTATCCCACCGGCGCTTTTATTTTTAACTTTTTGACACACATCACATGTCTTACAGTGATACCGTACGTCACTGTTTACACCCGGCCACCAAAACTCCTCAAGCGCTCGCGCCTTTATCATGGGCTACCTCCAATATGACCTTTCTCAGTGCTTCGGATACAACCAATTGTTCCCACCTAGTATTAGGGCTGGACTCTGCGTTATAATATTCTCTCACTAAAAGTCCCTCAATGTATTTAAATTGTGAATTCACCTTCTCATCTCCCATCTGTCTGTTCGCGTGCTCATGGGTTTATCTTAAAGTGACGACATTGTTCTGTAATCTTCTGAATTCATCTAACGTTATGTTCAGTTCTGTCATGTGTCTTTTTAATGGATTCGATTGTTTGGGGTGTTTGCCCTGCGCTCTTGTCACTACTGCACTCGCTACTACTTCTGTATAGTTTTTAATAATGTTGTACTCTTGCTGATTCTGAGCCCCATTTACCTTCCATCTCGGTTTCCTAGTAACTCGAGTGTATCCGTAACTGTCTCTTTCCCGAATTTTCCTTCCGCGGTATTTTTCTATTGTAGCAATGCCGACGGGCCCAGTGCGGCAGTCTCTGACCCAATATCCCGACATTCCACCTTTATAACAGTCTCTTCCACCCTTATCACCATATCTACGACCCACCCGGTCAACTTTACTTCCGTCTCTGAAATCTCCCCGACCACTTTTCTCCCATCCCATGGTAGATCCCTTGATATTTCCAATTATAGGTCTACTGGTGGGCTCTTTAGTAGGGCAGCCTTTGTCCATCCCGTAAAGTACGGTGATTTTACGTGTATATAACCTACTCTATAAACTTTTCTCTCCCCATCAAACAATATACACGTGACTGTCTCATTTGTCAAACAACAATTTTTGAGTAGGGATTCCTTTACCACCACGATTCCACACCCCGTGTCCCGTAAAACCCTAACTCTAACCCCATTAACTTCTCAACTCTTGATCACAATATCTCCCCCACTCCCTGCAAAACATCCTTTTTGTCATCTTTTATTTCCCCTGTTTATATAATTACCATACCCCCTACTTATATAATGGCCCACTCCCTTCCATTGGTAATTTTCTCCTGTTCTACTTTCTTAACCCCTCACTTAAGCTCGCTGCTTCCCTGTGACCGGTTTACCTTCTAGTGTCAATGTCACCGTTGGGTGTGCCGCCATGTAGCCCTCACCCGTTTTAATGACCGACTTAAGTTCTAAACTACAACTCTCCAGTACGTGCTACACAACCTCCCCGCTTACTGTTTGTAGTATTTTGTCTACGACGATAAGCTCAAACAGTTTCTCATAACTTTTTTAGGTTTCGGAAAGTTCTACCCATCTGGTTAGATAGTGACTAATCCTATCCGCATATGCTACCATGCTCTCTCTTTTTTCCGGTCTCACCCTTGCCAACTTTTCTCTTTACCCTTGAGCGGTTAACCCAAAGTGCCTTGATAAAGCCGTTTTTACCTCTTCAAAGGTGGCCTCTACACCTTTTCCACTCGCAGTAAAGCATACCGGTAGTAAAGAATGTGGCATTAGCTTTCTCAATTCATAACCCAACTGATCCTCTGCCCAATCATTATGTCTCGCTTCATCTTCAAATCTAATTAGAAAAAAATCTAAATTGTCTCCTACCCCATCAAACATGGGTAGTTTACTTCCTGAGCGACCCGTGTTCCCTTGTTCCACCTTGCGAGTCAGTCCCTCACTAGCTTTCAATTCTTCCATTTTTCTAGTGTGTTCCAACCTTTTTCTCTCCTCCTCCCGCTTAAAAGCTCTAATATCCCTTTCTTAATTTTCCTCCCTCCTCCTTCTTTCCCGTTCCTCTTCTTCCTCCCTCATCCTTCCTTACAGTTCCTCTTCTTCATCCCTCTTCCTTCTATCACGTTCCTCTTCTCGTGCTAACCTGTGTTCCTCTATAATCCATTTCTTTGCTTCTTCCCCTTCTAGTCCTAGCTCAAGGGCCCTTTGTTTAATTTCCTCCAAATTTTGCATCCCCATTTTAAAATATCTAATAGGCTAAAACAATTTCTATAATATATTGCTTCAAAAACAACAATAATATACAAAATGTATTAATACAAAAAATAATTCCATATGTAATTTATCTCTTAACTTAAGTGTCCTCATCTACCAATACATATCCACAGTACTTTTGAAAACACTACACTCCAGTGTCAATAAATACTCTGAAAACAACAATTCAGTGTCAATCGTCAATTTGCCTGCATCAACAATCCAGTGTCAGTTTTGTATACCCAGTCACCGACCAGCATCCCACGTCACGCCATCACCTCCGGTATTAAAAAGTAACGTTAATCCTGTTATCTGCATCATTAAAAGTCACACATACTCAGCTACTTCCGGTACAGCTACCACTGACACATCCACTTCTGACAGCTACCTCCAACACAGCCACTTCTGACAGCTACCTCCGAAACAGCCACTTCTGACAGCTACCTCCGACACAGCAACTTCTGACAGCTACCTCCGACACAGCCACTTCTGACAGCTACCTCCGACACAGCCCGTTCTGACAGCTACCTCCGCACTGCCAACTCAGCATCCAAATTAAGATAAAATATTAGTGTCAACGTTTGTTGACTACAATCAAATGGCTCTATAAGTTGGATGAGCCCCCACAGTGGCGGATTCGTTGTCTAGGGGGATCGAGGTCCGCCCTTGGCCACAGATATAAACCACACTGCGTGATCTAACGTTAAAGTCAGAACACTTCCGCTGCAAAAGTGCGGGTATATCTCTTGTTGAACAATAAATCCAAGTAACGAATGTAAATAATCCAACAGTTTATTTAATTAACAAACACGATACACCATCTTTACATCGGTCCTCTCCATGTCAGGTTCACTCTCCAATCTCTCAGACCAGCTCTTCAGTGAAATTCTGGCCAAAATAAAGCACTGAACGTTTCACTCCATTTCGGCTCATAACAGTCATCTCTCTCCTTATATATCCTTTTTTCTCACTGTGCGTCTTGGTGTGACGCACAATAGTTGGTGCGCACACTACATTAGCTATTATGTGCGCATTTAAGACAGTCATTTTCACACCATAACATCCGACCGTGACAACAAGGATAAAAATGTTGTAAAATGTATATCTGTGATTAAACTGATAGCTCAGTATGGTCCACTGTTAGAAAAACCCCTTCAACATTCCCAAAAAAAATGCAGGCTCAGTATCTTATTTATCATCGGACGTCCAAATGAATGTATCTACCTACTTACATCTACTGTAAGGAATCAGCTGTTGAGTGAAATCAGAAAAAACAAGTACTACGGTAATTGACTCAACACCCGATATAGGACACCGGGAACAGTTCTCTCAAGTCATCAGATTTGTGGATGTGGATTTTCAAACTAAAAATGTAACCATCAAAAGGTCATTTTAGGTTTTGTTCAGATACATTCCAAAGACGCAGCAAGCCTTGAAAGAGTTGTAGAGAAACTGGAATCTGCTAACAAACCGCTAGCGGACTGTCGGTCACAATTTTATGTCAAATCAGACAATGCTACTGTAATGACTGGGCGTATGTCCAACCTTCAACGGCGAGTGTGTGCCAGAAATCACAGAGCATTGTTCGTCAACTGTCACAACCAAATCTTAAACTTAGCAGGCGTTCACTCAGATAAACAGGATCTATTTGTTATAACGTTTTTTTGGAACAGTTGAAAGTATTTCTTTCAACATCTCATTGGAATAATTAAAGAGTTGTGCCAATCAAAGTGAAGAGTGAGTCTGAAACACGCTGGAGTGCACAATCAAAAGCTTTAAAAGCTATTTGTGAAGGACTAGATGAACTAGTACGACTGATGGAAAAATTATCAGAAGATGCAACTATGACCCCGGACACCAGAAGTGATGCAGACATATTTGCTGGCGGGTATATTAAACTTTAACCTCGTAGTTTTGTTACATTTCTAGATCATCATACTTGGGGAAATTGATCGTGTCCAGGATCAGTTGCAGGATCCTACGATGAATTTCAAGGAAGCAGCATCTGATCTTGAATCGCTGGAGCAAGAACTTGTCAATATTCGCGATAATATTTGCCAATTTGCAGTAGACCATGGAAAAACAAAATGCACAACTTGGGGAATCGAGGTTGACAGAAGGATTAGACGACATCGAAGGATGCCTAAAAAATTAGAAAGAGGTGTATGACCTTCTGCAGAAGAAGAAATTGCACATGTTATGAACAGCGTAATTGATAGACTTCAACGTGAGATATGGATATGGTTTTATGTCTAAGAAATCTAAACAACAAATTTGGATTTTTACTAGACGTCATAACTGTTCTCGCGTAGACAAAGGTTGATATACTTGGTCAAAATTGCTTAGATTTTGCACATTTCTACAACATTGACGTCAATGATCACGTATTGTGCTCATAAATCGGAGACTGCAAAATACTGCTCAGTACCCGGACTGAAGTCCTATCGAAAATCCTATGGATCTTCTTGGTTGTATTTGACGTATTTCCGAATCTGCGCATTTCACTGTAAACTGTAAATAGTTCTAACAATTGCCGTTTCAAATGCAAGCTGTGAGCGGTCCTTCAGAAAAAAATGATTCTTCTTTGGTCTTATTTACGTGCTTCAATGGGACAAGATCGTCTGAATGATCTTGCACTACTTAGCATCGAAAGGGAAACAGTGAGAATATTAATTTTGACAACGTGATTTAACGAGTTTGCGACGGTCAAATCAAGATGATCAATTTGTTATACACTATATGTCTATTCCCGTCATGTATAATTAGTAGAGTACACATATATTTTTCAAATAAAGTATTTACAATCTAATAGAGAATTATTAGTCTGTATTTCTATTTCATTAAAATATCAGATGCTTTGAAAATGAACAATATAAAAAGCAAAATTTCAAAATTATTTTGGGGGCTCAGTGAGTCCAGATTTTGTCGGCCCAAGAAGGGGCGCAGATTTTGTTTCATGTCCCCGGGCGCAGAAGACCCTAGCTACGCCACTGCCCGGAACTCTGCCCTGCTACGAAACAAAAAAAATTGTCAAAGGTGGATGTACTTAAACTGTGCTTAATATTTGTTTATCGCGGCCCCTTAGTGTTTCATTTCGTACTATTTAAAAGTTTCCCACGAATGGGCAATAATATAGGTGATAATAACACAGTAAATGAAATTAGAATATAGGTGATGGTAACACAGTAAATCAAATTAACTAACCGTAAATTGAACCAATACAGAAAAGTATCATTTTTGGGCTTGGAGCACTTATGAAAAACTTATTATTTTTCCTCAGATATTCTTGCGATTCGGAGTTACAAAGAATATAACTCATTAGACTGCGCGATGATGAAGAAAGCAATAATTTAATGCGTTAATTTTAATGATTTCAGAGCACCTGCAGCGCAGCAGCCAAGCCACAATCATCAACACTAAGCTGAATTTTGAAAAAAAAGCTGTACCAAGTTTGCATTGAGAGACCAACATCATGTATACGATGTGAAAATGATGAAATAATTATCTAACTATCAATTAAACAGCGAATAAAAGAAACCAAAACAACAATAAACATTAATATGCTTTCTCTGTGTGTTTAAAGCTAAATTCTCGTTTCATAGGTAAATGCTAATTTCGAATATATGTGTATATTAAAACTGTATTAGATATTGAAAATTAACATTTTAAAAGTTTAAATTAAACTTTTTATTATCAACACGCAGTTTAAAAAAAAAGTAATTTCATATTATGTATAGTTTCATTTTGTTGTCTTTTTAAAAATTATATTATACATTAATTCAAAAAAAAACAACAATTCTATTCCTATAAACAAGTTGGCTTCCCCTCTTATTTGACTGCAGGAAAATATATTACTATTCGGCAGGGTATTAAAGATATACTGATTTGTAAATTCATATATAAATAAATATAATAATAATAATTCCATATTTTATATAGCGATATAACACAGCAAGCAGCTGTATTTACAGTACTTGAAATCAGTAATAAGTAACTGAGTAAATAAGTAACTGAGTAAATAAGTAACTCATTAAATAAGTAACTGAGTAAATACGTAACTGAGTAAATAAGTAACTGGGTAGATAAGAAACTGAGTAAATAAGTAACTGAGTATATTCTTAACTGAGTAAATAAGAAACTGAGTAAATAAGTATTTGAGTAAATAAGAAACTGAGTAAATAAGTAACTGAGTATATTCTTAACTGAGTAAATAAGAAACTGAGTAAATAAGTAGCTGAGTAAATAAGACAGAAAATGTTTGTTGACAGTAGTGTACATTTTGGTTGCCAGTGAAGGTAGTTGGGTATCTTCTGATTGATAATGGTAATGTTTATGGGGCATATTTCAAGTGGAGCATTTTGAGAGCGGAGTAACGTTTCAGTGAGATATTTTGCGAGTGGGATAATTGGTGAGTGGTGAGTGCAATGGTATTTGAAAAGATTGAAGTTGGATATTACGTGAGTTGTCAGTGAGATAACATTTCAGTGGGATATTTTGTGATAGATAAATCTTTTCACAGGGTATTTTGAGAGTGGCATAACTTGAAAGTCGGTTGTCCGAGTGGGTTGTCTGTGAGTGGGTTGTCTGGTGAGTTGGGTTGTCAGGTGAGTGGGTTGTCTGGTGAGTTGGTTGTCTGATGAGTGGGTTGTCTGGTGAGTGGGTTGTCTGGTGAGTGGGTTGCCTGATGAGTTGTTGTCTGGTGAGTGGGTTGTCTGGTGAGTGTGTTGTCTGGTGAGTGGGTTGTCTGGTGAGTGGGTTGTCTGGTGAGTGGGTTGTCTGGTGAGTGGGTTGTCTGGTGAGTGGGTTGTCTGGTGAGTGAGTTGTCTGGTGAGTGGGTTGTCTGGTTAGTGGGTTTTCTGGTGAGTGGATTGTCTGGTGAGTGGGTTGTCTGGTGAGTGGGTTGTCTGGTGAGTGGGTTGTCTGGTGAGTGGGTTTTCAGATGAGTGGGTTGTCTGATGAGTGGGTTGTCAGGTGAGTGGGTTGTCAGGTGAGTGGGTTTTCTGATGAGTGGGTTGTCTGGTGAGTGGGTTGTCTGGTGAGTGGGTTGTCTGGTGAGTGGGTTGTCTGGTGAGTAGGTTGTCTGGTGGGTTGGTTGTCTGCTGAGTGGGTTGTCTGGTGAGTTGATTGTCTGGTGAGTGGCTTGTGTGGTGAGTGGGTTGTCTGGTGAGTTGGTTGTCTGATGAGTGGGTTGTCTGGTGAGTGGGTTTTCTGCTGAGAGGGTTGTCTGGTGAGTGGGTTGTCTGGTGAGTGGGTTGTCTTGTGAGTGGGTTTTCAGGTGAGTAGGTTGTCTGGTGAGTGGGTTGTCTGGTGAGTGGGTTGTCTGGTGAGCTGTGAGTGGGAAATCCTGTCAGTGAAGAGGCTTTGTTTGATAAGAGGGATTTTGTGCAATATGTTTCAATGCAATGTCGAAGTCTTAGGGTCCAAACCTTCAGATGTTTGTAGAAACTTCGCTTGTTTATTTGGTATTCAGAACCTGTCTTGTAATCTTTTAATTTTCCAATTGACCCTGAAAAAAAACTTCTGTTTTAGATATAACAAAAGGCCTAGATAAGTGTTAAAAAAGTCAACACCTTGAGTTGAGAAAGGGCGTTTAATGTCCGCTCGCAAAATCGTAACCAATTGAGACAATTTTCCCAGCCATAAAAGGCAAATATTTCAATCTTGTCATACGCCCACCACCTTTATTTTGCTGACGCTGTTACATTGTCTTTGAATTTTATTATTTTATTTAAACACCCCTCTACCTACACTAATTTAGTGTATACAACACATTAAATTAAATTCATTAAAGAGAATATTGTTTATAGTGGTCTAAACGTCATGGGGTCAAACATCATGTGTTCAATCTGTCCGATGTCCAATCGATCGGGGTCAAATCGTCCGTGGTCGAACAATCCGTGGTCAAATCAATCGGGTCTCGAAATTTCGTGGGGTGGAAACGTTAAGGGACTCCATTGGCAAATGTAATATGTTAGCGCAGATGGAGATGGCTTTGTAAAGCCTTCAGAAAGTCTACATCCAGTATTCCGAACCAAGCCCTTACTTGGAACCCCAAGGCAAAGGAAAAAGAGGTCGACCCAGAATGACTTGGTGAAGGGCAATAGAGCACACCTAAAAGATAGGGCGCAGCTGGCGACAGCTGTAGAGACTGGATCAAGACCGTGATGCCTGGAGAGCCTTTGTTTGTGGCCTATGCACCAGATGGGACGACAAGCGATGATGATGATGAAACTAGAACATATTTTTTTTTAAAAGCAGCCAGATTTATTACTGGAGCATACTGTTAAATAATTAAACCTAAAACCACTAGACGACAGAAGAACAAACAGCCACGTATTAATAATACATACGTCAATTAAATCAACATTAGAAATAAAACATAAAGATAATGTAGGGTTACACAGTCCTCGGGTAGATATGGGGATAATCTAGATAATCCTCAGATAGAAATGTGGATGATCTAGGCAATCCTTAAGTAGATATGGGGATAATCTAGGCAATCGTCAGGTAGATATGGGGATAATATAGGCAATCATCAGGTATATATGGGAATTATCTAGGCCAGGGGTCTACAAACTACGGCCCGCGTTCCAGATGCGGTCCGCAAGGCCTTCTCATCCAGCCCCTTGAGACATTTTAATCTAAAAAAAGATACTATTTTTACGTGTAGTTTACCACAAAAATGTGTGTAGTCGGCCCACAAACTGCTGTTTGACAGTTAATGTGGCCCTCCGGCAGAAAAGTTTGGAGACCCCTGATCTAGGCAATCATGAAGTAGATTTGGGGCTAATCTAGGAAATCCTCAGCTAGATATGGGGATAATCTAGGCAATCATCAGGTAGATATGGGGATAATCTAGGCAATCATCAGGTAGATATGGGGATAATCTAGGTAATCCTCAGGTAGATATGGGGATAATCTAGGCAATCCTCAGATAGATAATGGGATAAACACATTTTTCTATTTCTGTGTGCAGGAATAAATAAAAAAATTATCGTTCCTCCCGTCTAGAATTAAAGCCTGGCTTGATTTCCCAATCAGACCAGGAAAACCAACACATTATCAACATTTCAAGCTTAAATGAAATGCAAGACCAGATAAAAATCATGGATAAGCGTAGGCCGCCATACTATTTGGTATAGAAGGTCCGTCTGCAAAAGATGCGAATAGATAATCATAAATATTTTAATCATTATAATAACTATAATACTCATGAAAACAATAATGTAGATGATACATTAATACCAAAAAGTATGATCATGATTTTAATAATAATTTTGAACATATAAAACATCTTAAAATATTGATATTTTGTACACATATCAGGTCCAGATTCTCATGTTAAACCGATTTGGTCGTACGATAATCATTCAAGGATTGTAACCTTCACTTACCCTTGAATAGTCTTTACGTAACTTCCCTGTTTAAATCAAACGCCTTTACCAAGTAATTTACCGCTTGCCTAATGGAACTGAAATTAATGACGCTAGATAAGTACACTTATTTCGGAGTACATGTTCTGATGTTCAATCCGGGGGATCGAATATAAGCTTAGAGCTACATTAAAGCCATATACTTAGTTATTAAAAATTCATTATTATAGAATCTGGAAATTTAACTGCGAGTCCTTATGGGTGGCTTCTCCTTGTTGACAATGAGAGATAATTCTTTCATCAAGGAAATGACAGTTCCGATTTCTAACTTTAAAAAAAAATTGATGGACGTCTGAATAAAATTTAAGACGTCCATCAAATTTTTTAAAAAAGATTTTAAATACACTTATTGATATTCTATTACATATTAAACACACTTATTGATCTTCTATTACATATTGAAGTGATTTAAATTAAACATATACAAAAAGAAGAATTGTTTTGTTTATGAAAAAACAAAATATATATACTAGGGACAAGGACCCGGCTTCCCGGGTTTAGAATAAGGTTTTCTTTAGAAGCGTACAGTACTGTTTATTTGCATGCAATAAAGGGTACATATAACTTAAAACAATGTGATTGACAACATTTTTGGCAGTTCAATTTGGAGAATGTACAAAAAGATGTTCCTCTTTTCCAACTCTGGAGCAGGCCACATACAACTGTCCATGAGAAAAGCATGGTGTCTGCAAGTCTATACCAGCAATCCCAAGAGACTGAGTGATAATTTATATAATTATTGTACCTGTCACCATCGCCAAATGATTCTTAACAACCACCGAAAGTTTCATGCTTCTACCTACACGGGAAATAGGATAATTGTTTATTTTTATTTTTTATAGAGCTCATATAAGGAAAAAAGTACATATTGAGTCCTCGGCCCCCAGCATCTTTTATATATGGAACGAAACCTGTTTAACAACCTTTCTCATGCCATTGTGTGTATGTGTAGCAAATTTCACGTTATTTTGGTTGTATGGATCTTGAGTTATTAGAGAACAGACCAACAACAACAAATGTGTCTTAAATGTATAACATTTGGGCCCCCGGCCCCCCCAGTTAGTGATACTTTTTTTTAGACTGCTACCTTCACGGGAGGGTACTCAAAAACTTTTCAAAGTTCATGTTTCTACTTACAAAGAAAGATGAGGAATTAGTGTTGATTCAGTTTTATGTAGCCCATATTAGGAATAAAACTGTTTTGGCCCCCGCCACCCATGAGTGAACATTTTAAAAATGTTTTTCGCCAATTATCGTCAAAAGAGTGTATTCAGCAAGTTCCCAAAGTTTCATGCATCTACCTTTACAGGAAGGATAAGAATTAATGTTGAGTCAGTTTTTCATATAAAAAAATACATTAGGGCCCCCGGCCCCCAGTAAGTGATGATTTATATAATTTGTTTTTACCTGTTACCATCGCCAAATGATATTTAACAACCAGCGAAAGTTTCATGCTTCTAACTACACGGAAAATAGGATATTTTTTTTGTTATTTTTATGTTTTATAAATCTCATATCATAGATAAATAGATATATAGATAGATAGATAGATAGCTAGATAGATAGATAAAAAAATAGATAGATAGATATATAGATATATAGATATATAAAAAAATAGATATATAGATAGATATATAGATATATAGATAGATAGATAGATAGATAGATAGATAGATAGATAGATAGATAGATAGATAGATAGATAGATAGATAGATAGATAGATAGATAGATAGATAGATAGATAGATAGATAGATAGATAGATAGACAGATAGACAGATAGACAGATAGACAGATAGACAGATAGAAAGATAGATAGATAGATAGATAGATAGATAGATAGACAGATAGACAGATAGATAGATAGATAGATAGATAGATAGATAGATAGATAGATAGATAGATAGATAGATAGATAGATAGATAGATAGATAGATAGATAGATAGTTAGATAGATAGATAGATAGATAGATAGATAGATAGATAGATAGATAGATAGATAGATAGATAGATAGATAGATAGATAGATAGATAGATAGATAGATAGATAGATAGATAGATAGATAGATAGATAGATAGATAGATAGATAGATAGATAGATAGATAGATAGATAGATAGATAGATAGATAGATAGATAGATAGATAGATAGATAGATAGATAGATAGATAGATAGATAGACACGGCCGTCAATAGGTTTTTCCGTGATTATGTAACAGAAAATCGAAAATTGAAAAATACAAACAGACATTAGACAAACATACAATTATACAAACACCAAATGAGCTTTATATATTTCATTGAGGCTTGCAATAATTTTAAAAAATGTGATCGATTAATAATGAAATAAAAAAAATATATCGATAAATCGATTAATTTCGATAAATTAATTTTTTTGGCATATATAGATCATGTAAAGTTGCGATTCATTCTTTTGAAATATCGTTTAAGTCGCGGTAATTCCATGGCTCCCAAATTTTGTGACATAACACAACAAAAAGCTCTGATATGAAAGGAATAAGGGAGAAACACTTTTTTTTTAAGGATGTGCGTATAAATAAATAATAATAATAATACGAGGGAAAAGTATGTAAGTCACAAAAAATACAAATTATTAATACATTGTAAAGACAAATATACATATTTTCTGAAATTTTAATCGAATTTTAATCGATCAAATGTATTTATATATATATATATTAATATATATATACTAGCAGACCCATCGTGCGTTGCAACGATCTCTTTAAAAATGAATAAATTGAAAGAAACCAAAGATTGGTATTTTTTAAAAGAATTATGCCATAAACCTTCGGGGAAGTGAGAAAAAAAAGTCCAAGTTTAATAGCAAACTGTTACATAAATTAATAATTAAAAACTTACAAAAGGAAAAACGATATTAAGAGGCCCAGCCAAAAAATGAGTGATAATTTAATTTTTTTATTGCCATTGTACTCAAGCTAAATTTCTCAATATCGTGTAAAATTGAATGGGGAATTAAATTGTTACCGTGCAGTAAAAATGACATTTGGGGCCCCCAGCTCCGAGCGAATGGAGATTAGGAGTTCAGTGCCCTATAGTAATATATTATAGCTATATACTGATATAAAAAACGAAATTTAGGGGCCCCTGCGCCCATTCGGTGAAAGATTTCAATTTAAAAAAATGCTGTTCATTTTAATTCAGTTTCCTCATAGATATATTCCTTAAGATCGTGAAAAATTAAATGGGGAAAACTATCTCAAACATATACGAAGAAAAGACATTTGGGGCCCCAGGCCCCGAAGGAATGGAAATTTGAATTTCTGTGCTTTATAGTATTTTAATATCGGCTGCCAAGTTTTTGTATACAAATTTTGGTTAAGGGCCATTCATTTACTCGGTAGCTAACGCATAAACTTATTTTTATATACCTCATATAAGCAAAAAACTACATTATGGGCCCCAGGGCATAATTATCGCAAGAAATAAAGTGCGAAAGACATTTTAATTTAAATAAATTTCAAAATACATACATTTATTTATATGTCTCAATATTGAATGAACGATAAAATATTGAACATTTACTAAAAATGAAATTTTGGGCCCCCTGCCCCAAGGGAATGAAAATTAGGAGTTCAGTGCCCTATAGTAATAAAATATAAACCCTTAAGTTTTTATATATTAAGATGGGTCAAGATCCATTAATTTTCTCAGTATTTAACGCGAATACTAATTTTTATACAGCTAATATAAGGAAAAAAACGACATTTAGGGGCCCCTTTAGTGAAAGGTGTCAATTTCAAAAACCTGTTCATTTAATTCTGTTTCCTCATAGATATATTCCTCAAGATCGTGAAAAATTGAATGGGGAAAAATCAAACAGAAGACATTTGGGGCCCGCCCGGCACCGAATATATTGACATTAGAAGTTTAGAAACCTTAATTATGTCAATATGGGCTACTAAATTTTTGTATGCAAATTTTGGTTAAGATGCATTCATTTACTCAGTAGCTAACGCAAAAACTAATTTTTATAAAGCTCACATAAGCAAAAAACGACATTAAGGGCCCCAGTGCAAGATATAAAGTTCAAAATACCTGTTCATTTCAATCTGTATAATAATGGATACATGTGTCATTAGTTGTCAATATTGTTAATAATTGAATGGTGAATAAAATCTTAAACGTTTAAGAAAAAGAATTTTTTGGGCCCCCAGCCCCGAAGGAATGACTATTAGGAGTTCAGTTCCCTTTAGTGTTTTAATATTGGCTATCAAATTTTTAAATACAAAGTTTGGTTAAGATCCATCAATTTACACAGTAGGTAGCGCTGAAACTATATTTTATATAGCTCATATAAGCAAAAAATGACATTATGGGTCCCCGGCGCCCCATGAGTGATAAATTTAGAAAAAAAGTTGCCAGTCTCCAAAAGTTTCATGATGATCGGATGAATGGTTTAGTCAGCTATAAAGGACATGCACACAGACATACATTGATTTTTATATATATAGATTAACAAAAACGACATTAAGGGCCCCCGGGCCCAATCGGTGCAAAAGAATAACTTTAAAATACCTGTTCATTTCAATCTGGATCATGATAGATATATTAGTCCATGCTTTTCAAGATCGTGTAAATCATAACGGGAATAAAGTATTTAACGCTTACAAATAAAAAAAAGGATTTTGGGCCCCCGGCCCCGAAGGAACGGACATTAGGAGTTCAATGCCATATGGTACTTTAATATAGGCTATCAAGTTGTTATGTACCAAGTTTGGTCAAGATCCATTAATTTTCCAAGCAGCTAAGCCTTAAACTAATTTTTATATAGCTCATATAAGAAAAAATTCTCATTATTTAGCCCCCGGCGCCCCATGAGTGTTACATTTTGAAAAAAAGTAGCCAATTTCCATCACGTGAGCGTACTCAAAAGTCTCCAAAAGTTTCATGGCGATCGGATGAATGGTTTAGTCAGCTAACGGGAATAACATATTTAACGCTTACAAAAATAAAGATTTTGGGCCCCCGGCCCCGAAGGAACGGACATTAGGAGTTCAATGCCATATGATACTTTAATATAGACTATCAAGTTGTTATGTACCAAGTTTGGTCAAGATCCATTCATTTTCCAAGCAGCTAAGCCCTAAACTAATTTTTATATAGCTCATATAAGAAAAAATTCTCATTATGGGCCCCCGGCGCCCCATGAGTGTTACATTTTGAAAAAAAGTAGCCTATTTCCATCCCGGGAGCGTACTCAAAAGTCTCCAAAAGTTTCATGGCGATCGGATGAATGGTTTAGTCAGCTATATTAGACATGCATACATACATACTTTGATTTATATATATATAGATATATATATATATATATATATATATATATATATATAAATTAATTTGATCGATTAAAATATATTAATCATGTCACCATTAACTTTATTTATTATTAAATAAAATTGATATGCTATGTTCTCTTTTACTGTTATTAACTTTTATTTTTACTTATGTTATTATATCATTTAAGAGTCTTTATTTTTATGTTAAAGGTAAAAACGTCTTTTATTGTTTAATTCAACAAAATATTTTTTTAATTTTTTCTTGGTAGATTTCGCTTTAGTATTTGTATACAGGGCATAATATACATCACTCGTCTTCGAACAAACAACAACCATATTTAAACAAACTAAATAACGTTGAAAGGTTTAATTAATAAAATAAAAATAGTATAGCGGCAGAGGTCATTTAAATATACATCCTAAAGTTTAACTGCGGAAAAACATTCTCAAAATAAAGTTAAAACGTCGTTACCGTGTATGCTCGTTCTATAGCCCGTTTGTTCATAAGCTGACACCTCACCCATCTTTTGGCAGAGATTAGTTTAAAAAGTGTGTAACCCGCTCGGCCCAGAAAATAATAGGACAGCGTTAACAAAATGGTATAATTTAAAGAAAAAATACAAGCCAAATTGGTAATTATGATTGCTTACTCTGTAATACTTATCTTATTCTTTGTGCTCTCTGTTAGGCAAGAGTTACCAGTTTTTAATTTTTTCTTTGATAAACACTGGCGAAAGCGCGTACAATAAAATTCGTTGTTGAAAACAGAATTAGTAAAAAAAATTATTAAAACGATAACAAAAATAAATACAATGATTATATAACGTAATTGCAGATGTTTAATAATAGTTTCTTAGCTTCTGGTAGAGCAGTAGCTGTCGAGAAGGGGTTGCCTCTACTGGGCTCGACAGACGGGTAGGGTCGTGGACCGTACCACGACCCGAAACCAACAACTCCTGGCAGGCAATGCGAAATTCCGTTATGTTAGGTGTTAGCTGCTAGTCACATATGATTACAGTCAATGTACAGATATTAGGCAAATCTTCTAGATGCTATGCCGATGATGAAAACAAAAGTACCCGTTGAGGGTCGGGTTATTCCAAAGCGACTTTTCGCCCCCCTCATTTTTACTGGGAAAGCCATTGAGAGGTGCCGGTTTAGGGCCAGGAGCCCCAGTACACATTAGCGAAAGGTACAGTGAAGAACGCAGCGGACGCCAGCTCTGAGGAAACCTTTCAGTGCGGGTTACACCCTAGGTAGGTCATTGATGATCCCCCGCTTAGTGGTTGTCCTAACCATGGAGACTCATTTGCTTTGCCAGGATTGCGCCAAAGTGGTAGCGGGTCACAGTAGGGAAATCCACCCCTCCTTAAGAGGTCAATTTAATGGGAGGCATTTTCGACTTCGTGTCCTGGCTGCGCAGGTTACCGCTTAAGAAGCGACCGCTCCAAGTTGAGGGGGGTTGAGTGTTTTCTGCTTTTACATCCGCTTGGTGGAGGGTCCAGATAGCTGAGAGGGTCTTCTGGGAAGACCCATGAAGAGCACTAGGCTCGGCGCTGCTGACTTTCTACCTAATGTAGGATATTGTAGAATGTAGATAAGGGCCTTGATGATCTACAATAAAGACACCGATATTCAATGTGCATGCAGAAATCACCTAAACTTGCTCGTAAGCCAACCCCCCCCCATCCTTTTCCCCTAGATTTTATCAAAGAAAGGTCGGCTTTAGAACGAATATATACAGTAGTTAGAATTAATGACTAACTATTATCAATAAATACAACTTTTGGGTTTTTTAATTCATAGTTCCAGAGAAAATATTATTGATCCCATTAATATAAAACTGTGTTTGTCCTTTAAAAAATCGTATTTTAAAATTATTTTTTTTAAAAATAAAATAAATTAAACTTGTTTATAACATATGCGATGTTACATATTGCATTGTCACTTTTAGTTTTTCACAGGAAACTAAGGAATATTTCCGAGTACATATTTGTATTGAGTGGTATTACTCTGCATTATATATTTTAATTAATGAACTGTTTCTACTGGTAACACAAAGAGTCTAATGTTGAAATTCTATCATAGACTGCTGTGTATATTTCGGAAGCAATAACATTAAGTGTATTTGTATTGCAAATTATACTTTGTGAGCCGAACAGCGACTTTGCAATCATTAGATTGATATAATTAGTTTTTTCTGTTCAAGACAAGTATCATAATATTTCTTGACAGTAATCAAAAATATAATAGGATTTTTTAATCATTTCATTTTTTTCATTTTTTTAAACAGTCAATATACATTGGTTTATTTCTCAAATTAAAAGTATCCTATGCAACAAACGTTTAATAGGTCTTTCCGGGGAACTCTCCCAGCAACTATGTTACCCCTAGGGAACGAAAATCTAAGGGAACCAACCTACTCCCCAAAAAAATAAATGAATATTAAAACTTGTACCTTAAGTGTATAGTAACTTTTACTTATAAAATGTTATATTTTTCAAGAAATGGGTTTCATGAAATTTTGATAGAAGATATGTTTTTTTTACAAATATTTCTATACAATAAAAGAGGAATATTGTAAATGTAGCCGTGTGGAGGCTTAACTTTGCAACAGGTTACAAATGTGGGACTGAAGCTGTTATCTCTGTTAAACAGTGTTTATTAACAACAATGGAACAACTATCTTCCCCTTTTAGCATTATTCACCACGTTAACTTCTTTTTCCTTAGCGCACCGAACAGTCACTCTCTTTCCCTAATTCCTTTCTTAGTGCATCTCGGTGCGGTGCACATGGTGCGGCGCTGTGCGGAAGTGCACATTACCACATTAAAATAAAACAAAAAAGCGGCTTTTAAAAGATGGACATTGTTCTGTCAAGATAAACAAGAATAAACACTCGTCTAAAGAGAGATAATTTACATGCTAAGTGTAATAGCTTGCTAATGTCTTAAATTCAAAGATATATATTTGTATTATGTAATATACTTATTAAAGTATCTCCATCTATTTAGGAATTTTTCAATATAATTTTTCTAACTTAAACGCGATCAAATATTTACTAAAAAGATCATATTCAGCCTAGAAGAAAATTGTTATTTTGATATCTATCATTAAACCATTACTAAATTAGATCAATGCTAATCGGCATCCTTCCGTCTCGCGAGACGATGGTGCATCACTGTTGAGTTGGGTTGCATTTCCTCGAGTGGCTATACAGTCCTATCCTTGAGTGACAGTCCTTACCACAGCTTTTACACACGAATTCTGTGCTATCAAATGTTGTGGCCTTTCTCCTAGCTCTTCTTGCTGTAGCCTCCTCCATCCTTAGCTCATCGACTACTATGACGCCCTCTTTGACAAATGTGCGCCATGTAGATCGTCTTCTGCCTTACACTCCCAGTCAGTTGCGCATATTCTGGCTGCTTTCATGTCCCTTTGGCAGACATCTTAAAATCGCAGACATGGGCGACCTGTCTTCCTCTTTCCCAATGCCAGTTCTCCATATATCAGGTCATTTAGGATTTGGCCAGGGCTCATTCTTTTATAATGTCCTAGCCATCTCAGGCGTCTTTCACTAAGAATTGAGAACATTCTTTGGGTATTGGCATGCATTAGGACCTCAGTATTAGGCACCTTGTCTTGCCATTTAATGCCTAGGATGCGTCGCATGCATCTCAATTGGAAGCTATTAAGCTTGCGCTCTTGGGATGTATAATTGGTCCATGTCTCGCTCCGTAAGGCAGTGAACTAATGACGCAGGCTCTATAGACAAACAGTTTGGTTTTTTCTGTTATCTTGGTGTTTTGCCAGACACGTTTGCTTAATTTAGCCATTGCGGCAGCTGCCTTGCCAATTCTAATGTTTATTTCCTCTTCAATGGACAATGTATTGGAGACCTTGGAACCCAAGTAAGTGAAGCTGTCCACAACCTCCAAGTTTTCATTTTCGATATTGATGGTAGGAGGAGGTTGTGTGTCTTGGGCCATGATGTTTGTCTTTTTCAAGCTGATGTGCAGAACAATTTCTTTGCAGGCATTGTAGAAGCTTGACACGAGTTGTTGCAAACCAGTTTCTGTGTGTGCTGTTAATGCTGCATCATCCGCAAAGAGTAGCTCACGAAATAGGATAACTGTCGTTTAAGTCTTGGCTCGGAGGCGGGCAGTGTTGAAAAGTCCTCCATCAGCTCTGGTGTGTAACCAGATTCCATCACTGCTATCCTTGAATGCGTATCGAAGCAGTACAGAGAAGAATATTGCGAACAGTGTGTGTGCAAGAACACAACCTTATTTAACTCCGCTGCTGACAGGAAAGGCTTCTGACGTAGCTCCATCAAACTGCACTGTGCCCTGCATATTTTCATGGAACTGTCTGATGATAGCGAGTAGGTGTTGGGGACAGCCGATTTTTACCATGATTTATAATAGCCCGTTGCGACTGACGAAATCAAATGCTTTCGTAAAGTCCACAAAGGCAATTTATAGTGGCATATGTTGCTCTCTGCATTTTTCCTGGAGCTGCCGAATGGAGAACACCATGTCTATGGTAGACCGACCAGCCCGGAAACCTCACTGAGATTCTGGATAGACACGGGATGCTAGACTCTGTAAACTTGTTAGTATGACACGGGCGAAGGCCTTTCCTACAATATTAGGACTGAGATGCCGCGATAATTATTGCAGTCACTTCTATTACCCTTGTTTTTATATAGTGTAACTATTTTTGCATCCTTTAGGTCTTGCGGGATATAACTCTGTTCCCAGCAGAGGGACAGAAGCTCGTGCAATGGCTGTAGTAAAGATGTCTTGCCATTCTTTAGAGCTTCCGGTGGTATGCTAGGCTGTCAATTGCTTTGCTCAGCTCTTCCTGTGTGGGCATGACATCAAGTTCTTCCATGAGTGGTCATCTAGAGCGGTGCTGGAGACTGTGGTAACTGTTGAGTACAGTTCCAGATAATGCTCAACCCACCATTTTAGCTGTCCTGCCTGGTCTTGGATAATTTACCCACTTTTGGACTTTAAGGGGGGGCAACTTAGGGCATCGAAGGGTCAGTGGCTCTTTTGATATGTTCGTACATGGCTTTGGCATTTCCCATGTCTGCAGCTGATTTTATGCTGGAGCAGAGGTTAAGCCAGTAGGTATTGGCACATCGACGGGCAACTTTTTGGGCATGGGACTTTGCTGTTTTAAGACATGCAGCCTGTCGGGTGTGGGCTTTTCCATATAGGCCATAAGAGCTTTCCTTTTGGCTTCAGTGACGGGTTTCATCTCGTCCCAATATTCATAAAACCAGTCAGTATTTTTGTTAGATTTCTTGCCAAAGGCATTTATTGCTGTTGTGTAGATTGTGTCTCTGAGATGCGTCCATTTGAAGCAATGGTGATGCTTGGGGACGTCTTGGAGAGACCTTCCTTTACTTTGTCAGTGAACAGCTGCGTTTTCACAGGGTATTTCATGCAGAAGGTGTTGATGCTTGGACATCCCTTTTTCTTGGTGTGGTACGATTTTTTCCTCATAATTCGTACCTTGCTGGCCTCAAGGGAGTGATCCGTGTCGCAGTCGGCGCTGTGATAGCTGTGGGTGAGTAGGACGGTATCCAGGTGAGCACGCCTGGTGATGATGAGGTCCAGCTGGTGCCATTGGCGCGATCGAGCGTGTCTCCACGATACTTGGTGTATATCCTTGCATTTGAAGAAAGTGTTGGTAACACACAAGCATCGTGAGCAGCACAGTTCCAGAAGCCTCTGTCCATTCTCATTTATCTTTCCTCTTCCAAAGAGTCCAATGCATGATGGCCATGCTTCGTGGTCGCGCCCCACTCTAGCATTGAAATCTCCTAGGAGATAGATTGCCTCATCTTTGTGGATGCTGGCTATTGCCTGGTCTAAAGCTCCATAGAACTGGTCTTTCTCTTCCGGGGTTGAACAGAGAGTTGGGGAATACACACTAAAGATGATTGCTGGGCCCGCAGTAGTTTTGAGTCTTAGAGTGATGATCCTCTCTGTGCCTGATGACGGGGGTTCAATGGATTGTAGAAGGGTGTTCTTAACCGCGAAACTTACACCTTGCTGTCTTGGTTCATCTGTAGGTCTGCCTTGCCAGAAGAAGGTGTAATTTGCCTCTTTTAGTGATTCGTTGTCTGGGAGCCTGGTCTCCTGAAGGCATGCTATGTAAATATTTAGACTCTTGAGCTCTCTATCAATTATACCTGTCTTTCGTGTTTCGTATATTGACTGCATGTCATCAGTGATGCCGGGACACATTGTCCTCACATTCCAGCTACCAATTCGAAGAGCTGGGGTCTTCTTTTTTTGTTTTATTTTGCTTGGTGCAGGGCTTTATGGCCCACTTGGTGAGTGGAACTCTAATCTCCACGCACCCAGTGGAGAAGGCAGGCCATGACGGGAGAGCACCTATTTGACTTGGGGCTGCCCAGTTTGAGATCAATGCTACAATGTGCATTGTTTCGGTCTAATTTTACAAACAATCTCACGCTTGTGATCTGTGATACATTGTTTGTTTATTTAACTTTGTGCATTAAAGCTATGTTTATAAATACAATTCTACGTCCTCCGCTATCTTGTGGCCAAACTATAAATAGCTATCACGTGATACTTAACCAAGTCAACACTGTCTCTATCAAGACATGTGTACGTGCTAGCGACGGGAGCAATTATTTTATGAGGTCTATCTACCATTACCAATCTGGATTTAAAAAATATATGTGTTAATAAACTGTTTTTCTTTGTTGTTTTTTTCATAATATTTAACATACCGGCGGTAAGTGGAGGATCGGGGCCTGGAAAGAAGGGTTTGTGCCTAGGGCCCCAAGATTGCTTCATCAAGTCCTGACTAAAAATAAAAAAAATTAAATTTTTCTTTAAACATTAACAATTGATTTATTTTCTAATTGATAAATGTAGATGATATTTTCAATCATGTCATTGTATCTTTTGTAATGGCCCTTCTAGTAACAACATTTGTTCCTGTGATTCAGACGCGTCTAAGTTTTGGTAATTCTTTACCACTCTACCAGACCAATTTAAAGTTTAATTCTTCTGCATCATGTGCTAAATTATAACAATGTACGGGTCTCTTGGGCAACACTTTTTCAATTGTTTGAGGTTTGGTTTTTGTTTTATATGACGTTTGAAAATTAAATATATTTTGAAATAATTTTGTTTCTAAACGGTATATACATTTTACAATAAGCACACTATATATATATATATATATATATATATATATATATATATATATATATATATATATAAATATTTATATAAATATATGTATATATATATTTATATAAATATATATATATATATTTACATATGGAGTTTTATTATGAGTAATCTAAATTTTTCATCTAGAACATCATAAAATGAATATCTTAAATTAGCAATAGCCTTTCGTCTCGAGTAAGCAAGACACATCTTATAATGTTTTAATAATTATTCAGTATTCTTTTTTTTATAATAGCTCTTTATATACATAAAAGCAAAATATAATTGTGTTTTCTACAATACTTTTATTTTTTATAAGCAAGGATATTACATGGAATCGAAAATTACTTACAAAGGCATATTGATATGTATGAAAAAAATTTACACAAACAGGCACAATTTAATGTCTCTATATTTTACACTAAAATCAGCATACACTAATAAGTGTGTAAATAATTATGTCATCTCATAACTTAGCAAAAGCATATGTTGCTATAACAACTTTAAATATTTAATATATGTTAATTATATTATACCGTGAAAAGAGAGAGTGATAGGGAGAGTGATAGAGAGAAGAGGAAGTGAAGGAGACAGTAGGAAACCAGGTTTCTATAACACATTAAAAATGGTAAAACATATAGGATACCGTAAACGGCTTTGAGTTGACAATAAGCTACGTTGGTTTCTTATTCAATGTTATTTATTTCTAACATTTAATATATACATTTTTTATTGTTTGCTGAGTATCCACCTTTTACGATTGTATCCATATATCTATTTATTTATTTTTTATTTCAAATACATTAAAATGTTTCATTAATTAAATATTTCATTTTTATTGACAAATTGTATAAATATCACAACTTTTTACAAAATAAAATAAAATGTTTTATATTTTTATTTATCCAATAAGTGGTACAAGTAACTATAATATATTATAGAGGTGAAACGATAATTTAATATATTAAATGTGTGATATTAAAAGATTAGATTTCGAAAAAAATTGATTATTTTCCCGAGTTGTAAAGCGTAATATGTATATGTATATATTAATTTAAAAAGATAATGTAAATCAAGAAAAAACACCACACCAATATACATAATTCCCGTCGTCTGTATGTATGTATGTATGTATGCATCTATGTATGTATGGATGTAACGCTACTAATTTTAGAAAGCAGCGCATCAGATTACTGCACCAAAAATAACTCTTTTTGAACGTTCCGCATACAATTGTTCATTAAGAAAATAAAAGAATTTAAAAAAAAATTAAACAAATGAAAATTCTGTATTATATTATTTTTAATTATGATGTGTATTTTTCTAAAATAAATGGATTTGACCTGAAATCTATTTATTTTTCATAATTTACAATCCTCAAATAACATCTTTCCCTTTTCATAAAGTAAAATATGAGCTAAAACAATGACGTCATATAATATATTTTTACAATGAGAAATTTTAGAAAGCAGAGCAACAAATTACTGCACCGAAACTAACTATTTTTGAAAAGTCAGCATAAAAGTGTTCATTAATTAAAAAAATGAATAAAATAAAAATAAATAAAACAAATGAAAGTTCTGTATTACATTATTTTTTTATTCTGACCGTTCTTTCTCCACTTTCTTTGCACTGTCTATGACGAGCAAGTCAGCTGCGTATGCAACGCCGCGGGGCGTCTAGTTTATAATAATTAGTATGAAAACTTAACACAACTGGGATATTTGAAAAAGTTGATTGAAAATTTTAATTCTCATTGCCTATCAATACAAAAAGCAACTGCGTTACAAAAATAAGTTCAATACAAATATGAAGTGCTATAAAAACAATTATTGTCAAATTAAAAGTTACTATCTCACAAAGAAACACCGTAACACTAGTAGAGTATATAAAACACTAAACAAACTTCCACAATAGATACAAACAATTTTGATATGTGAAAATGGTTACAAGTAACTAGCACAATACAGTTCTATAATTATATTTTAATATATTATTTGATCTTTGATTATATATTGTCAAACATACTGCTCTTAGTTTGATACAGGGAAATATATGAATTCATTTAAGTTTAACTTTTGAGTGTACAAAAATACGTTGTGACATTGGTTAAATTAATTGATGGATATTTCTAAAATCCACAATTACTGTACTAAACAAAACATATTTAGTTAATAACAATGCACAAAATCAGCTAGTAGTTAACATGGTTTAATAGTTTAGCAAATGTTTACATTTGATTCTGACAACGTGATAATGTACAAGAAGTGCAAGACGAGTTGTTTTATCAATCCCGTATATTAACTTAACCGCCGTCTCATTCGTCGTTCGTTCATTCGTCACTCGACCGACATCCCGCGACGCCCATCCGCCCGCGAAATAACCAAAAGTCGAAAATGACCCACTTCCAGTCAAGCCATCGAGCTGAAACTTGGCACACGGACTTGTCTCACCTAACAATGCACCGTATCAAAATTTCAGATCGATCTAACGTACCGTAATTAAAGTAATGCGTTTTTAGTTTATCAATATAAATCACTATTTAGAAAAACAAAATTCGAAAATTAACCACTTCCAGTGAAGCCATCGAGCTGAAATTTGGCACACGGACCCGACTCACCTAACAATGCACCGTGTCAAAATTTCAGATCGATCAAACGTAACGTAATTAAATAAATACATTTTAGTTTATCTATACTATATAAATCACTATTTAGAAAAACAAAAGTCGTCGTCTGCTAGAGTTTTGACCTAGTTTTAAAGCCAAGGGAGATAATTTCGTTTTCATTAGGCGTTGACGCGACCCATCGAAGTACCGGCGTGCTTTTTTTTACATTTTACGTGTCACGCTGAGCTCGGTCAAGCGATCGGTGACCAGACTTTTCCCCTCTCCCAGCCCCAGGGCTATGAAGCAAAGTTAAGTTACGACAGATTCAGTCTCTAAATGTCTGTCGCGTTGGAAGATAATCAATACTGTTCGTTATGTCTCATATATAAGGGATTTATAATCAAAAACTTTGTTTTTACGGGGTTGTTTATTTTAACTCACTTTAAACACAGTACACCTCATATCTTAAAAAATGTTAATTAACTCAGAAGTCTAATTCTTCTATAAGTACAACTACACATTTTATAATAAATTGGATAAATATTGCATTTAAAGAGTAAAATTATTGGATTTTTTTTCGTTTAGAATTATTGAAAAGCTAAACCTTTTTGGTATCTTTTAGGCCCTTGCACATCCTTGAGACATCCTTATCATATTAAACTGCAAAAGACCCGAACCCTCTATCTGGTATGGTTCAAGAGGATTTGCAGGATCAAGCGTTATATTTCAAATATATAAACGCAATTTTCCCCATTGGAAATTGCGTTAAAAACAAAGAAATACAGTCACTAAAAACTCACAGCTGGACTCAATATAGTATATTAATGTTAACATGTATAAATTAACTAATTTTAAATAATGACTTTGACGATATAAGTTCAAATCCACATGTTATAAACCCCGACAATTAAGTTCCCTTGTATTGATCTATAATTTTTGACTAACGAGTCCCCTCTCCAAGAAACGTTTCAGTAACACGTTGCTCTTTCAATAAATTATACATACAAAATATTTATATTTTACTTCTACATAAAATAAGATATACATTTAGTTTAGCTATTTATGAGCGTTTAATTCCTTAAACCATTATAAATGTGCGCCAAATAACAAATTAAGCATTTCATTACACATCTTGTTGATAGTTTTTCAGTACATTTAAATTCATATTTTCACATTTACAGATTAATTATAATATAATTTATGTTAATATCAATCACATCAATTATTATTATTATTTATTTTTGTTTCATGTGAACATATTGAATTTGGCTATATCTGATTTTAATGTAATCATTTTATTTGGGAATTATTTCTGAGTCAGTCAAAGTCAATATAATCATTTTTGTCTTGAGTAGGTTCTACACCTACAGATTCAATATGATTATTTTTTTCTAAAACAGTTTCTCCACCATCAAAGTCAATATAATCATGTTTGTCTGAAGCAGTTTCTCCACCATCAAAGTCAACATAATCATGTTTGTCTGGGGCAGTTTCTCCACCATCAAAGTAAATATAATCGTGTTTTTCTGGGACAGTTTCTGCGCCATCAAAGTCAATAAAACAATCATGTATTTGTTTCTTTCTATCATTATGTAACATTTGTATATTATTTGCAGAGAACAAATGAGTTTGTCCTTGTAAGTTTGTTGGATACGTTTCATGTTGAATTGTATCCACGACTACATTACTTACAGGCTGTGGTATGTTAAGTATCCCTCGGTGTACATATCTGTCAGTTACATTTTGTATCTCTGGATATAATATATCCACCGGTGTTACATAGCATTCGTCAATTGAACATTTACTTTTACCAAAAACATTGCTACTTTTACCTTGATCAACATCTACACATTTATGTTTAAGAATTTGAACTGACTGAATAAAGTCTAAATTATGTTGTTTAATAAAACTTAATACATTCGACACATCACAAACTTTGAGCTCCACTGTATCCTTATTGTCTTTGACATCAATGTATGTATCTGAATCAATTGGAGTTATGTATTCATCTGACGTCAGAAAAATGTTCGTTCCAATATCCAATGCGCAATCATAAAGTTCAATCATTGCATTTTCCGTAGCATTTGTTTCAAAATTAAATCCAAATTTATTAGCGTTTAATGTTGCTCTTGTATGTTCTAAAATTTCGCAAGCTTCTGATTCGGGTTGGATATTTAGGGAATTCATGTTATTGCTGTTCTTGCAATTAAATTTTAAGTATGTGTGTTCTGTGTAATCGTCTCCTCCAATTAAAGAGTAAGTGTCTCTATCAAGAGAATATCTTTGTTTGTGTGTATCTGTCATGACTTCATCCTTTAAAAACGCATCAATGTCATTGAACAAACCGTTTGTATTAGTTTGAAAAACATACTCTTCTCTATTAGAATCATCAATTATATTTCGATCAATTTTTTCTACATCGTGTTTAGAAGTATTGAATGATGGTAACAAATTGTTAATGATCACATCATCAGCGCTGCTTCTAAATGCTTCTCCTTCGCCTTCAAATTCATTTTCTACAGAAGAAAAATGTAATCCGTGTTTAAAAACCCCAGAATTACCTTCTTTTTTTACTGAGTACTCCAGAATCGTTTCGTTACATTTATGACTTCAAGATAGTTTTACATTCAAAATTACCGCTATACATACATCGATGTTTTTCATCGCATTGTGATGTACATATTTCATGTGACTTTTGAATATTCTACGATGTGTCTATCTGATTGTAATCAGACTTTGAAACTGAACGAGGCGGTAATTCGGGCTTCGTGCCACGTTCATTTGATTGAAATGTCTCAGTGCAGGTGATTTGTTTTTTCTGTTTTTCAATAAATGATTTTGACAATTCCACATTTATTTTAAAAGAAACCTCTTCGTGTTCAAGAAGTTCATAATATTCCATATTTGGATCAATATTTTCACCCACATTTTCTTTTCCAGTGTCAAATATCCTTTCTTTAATTCATGAAATGTAAAAATAAATACAATGTGCTCTTATGTTATATCAAATATTTTGTTTATTGATTGATTACTATTATTTGTTTATTTATTTACACATTTTAACAAGATTTAGTGGTTTATATTTAGTAAGGATTACACTGATATAAAATTGTTTAGATAATTTTAGTTATAGGCATGTAGGTTTGCTGTACCTTGTTTAAGAATATGACGTCCAATTAAAATTCCAAGAGTTAATAAAAATAATGCAATTATAATTGGGAGTCCAAGTTGGAGAGGCAGAATGATGTTATCTTGATGTACTGATAACCTTTCAACTATGTAAAGAAATCGGATATATTGGCAATCTATTAATAATATAAGTTTCAAAAATTGTGTGCGTGCATAATTGTTAGTACTTTTATCGCTTTCATTGCATTTCTTAGCTTTATTTATGCAAATTTATATTTAAATTAATATTATCTTTAATTTGTTTAAAAAAAACGTATGATTGTTATTTCTTAAAATAAATTTTAAAAAAATAAATTACCACGAAATAAAACATCTTTACAAATAATTTTTAAAATGTAGGTTATAAAATAAAGTTCAAAAAAATCAAATTGCATTTTTAATTATCATTTTTGATTGATAAAAAAATCATTTAGTATTTTCTTGAAATAAGATACATATACAGAAAGTACTACTATCTAAACTAGAACAAGCAAACATTTACCAATAATTTCAAAATTGTAGTGGACCACATCATCTTTGAAAAAATAAAAATAAATTTCATATGTTCCCACATCTGCTGATGAAAAGTTTAAAATTGTAATGTTATAATACACGTTTATTAATGAACGCTTTTTGAATGATTTACTGTACACATATTTCTTGTTGTACTCTATTATAATTTTCTTTGAAGTTTCAAGTAGAAAAAAATCTATCCGATCAACAATTGCTTTCGATAAATATCTGATACAGACTTCTATCGACCAGTTGTCAACCTGTCCATCTGATATGTTATGTATTTTTGGTTGATTTGCGCAGAGCTGTGGTGGACCTGAAACATAAGAACGTGCATTTCACTGTAATTTTGTTGATGTTCTGAACACTCATATATTTGTATTGCCGAATTAAATAGTTTAGTGAAGCTGATTATACATTACAAAAAGGATCAGTATACCTTGGAATAGCGGTTGAGATAACAGACTAAATGACAAGTGTAAAAAAATAGAATATATATACTAGTTGTGACCCGCGGCGTAGCATACGCTGCAGACATGCTCATAGATAGTGCAAAGAAAGGGGGTGGGGGAGAACGGACACAAACTACTGACTGGAAGAATTTCGGACATGGCGATAATTTCTGCCTCGCCACCCAAAACTCCTAAAATATTCATGTTATAAAAGTATTGTTATAGATAATGCATGACTACTTTTCCGTCACTGAAAACAACGGAGAGCACGTCGCCGAAGTTATCCAAAAATGTTGAGAAACAAAGTTTACAGCCGTGTTGCGAAGTCATGTTCGAAAAAAATGGGAAAAGAACGGGCACAAACAAAAACATTTTTAAAAATTAAAAAATAATGTCTTAGCTGGGGCTTGAACCTACGACCTTCTGCGTGTTAGGCGAATGTAATAACCACTCCACTACGAAATACATGTTATTTTGTGAAAGAACAACGAAAGGGAACTCAAGATGCATTGTTGATCTCGTTGACCTAACCCCCTCTCGGTAATAGATATGGCGTCAGTACTTCAAATAGTCTTGAGATCCTACACTTCTGACACCATGTAATAGATATCATGGCTAGTCAAGAGACACGACTTTAACACACTGTGTTATGGTTAACAACTGTCTTAAATCACTATAAACAATTCACTGTGATCAACTGTACAATCAACTACCTAAACAGCTCGTATGCAATCAATTACAATCCACCTCAGTTGCCTCTTGAACCGTCCATTTGTAGCCAGCTATTCTCTCAGTCCTTGACAGGGCACGCTTACAGTTCACCTCTCAAACCACGTGTTTCATATTAGGTCAAGTCATTGCATTCTCATACAATGTAAACACAACAACACGTCTCTCACACTCTCCACCACATTTGCTTGCCAACCATGCACTGATTGGTCGGTGGTCGAGCCCAACGAGGGTCATTCGTCATGCTCGTTTGCATAAGCCCGTTTAAGTACCTTGAGATACTAGTGCCTTAACATACGAGTTATTTGAGATACGAGCTGTCGAGCGAGCAAAGTTTTGTTTTGAAATACGAGCAAAATTTGAGATACGAGCACTCTCAGGTATTGACGATCAATGAATTATAAGATCTACAGTCGCAGCAGCTTTTGGGGGTTCTGCAAGAAATTGATTTTGAGGAAGAACCAGATTTGGAGGAGGTTATCTCTACAAGTGAGATAAAAGAGATCTTGGGAATTTGGGAGAGAGTTTCACAGTTCATGGAAAAGAAACACCCCAAAAAAGTTGCACCTGGTCGAGAATCAGAGCTATTTAATGACACTTGTCTAACTCATTTCCACAGCACTCTGAAAGGGAGGAAGAAACAAACCTCCTAGGACAGTTTGTTTTTGTTTTATTTTAATCCGGCGAAAAAGGCAAAAATCAGTGACTAAAATTCAGCATACAGTAGCATTTTTGTTGTGTGTAAGTTACACTTAAGTGACCAAAATACAAATATGTATGTACACTTTATAAAACAAGTTGTTTTTTTTGCTTTAAATTATCTTTTACTATGTGATAATACCATTTTTGTCATTTATAAATACATTTTTCTTATTCAAAAACACGTAACAAAAACAATTAAGGGTAGCAATTTTTTGGGTTTGAACGGATTAATGGCATTTCAATTAATTTCAATGGGGAAAATTGCTTTGAGATACGAGCAAATTGACATACGAGCAAGGTTACAGAACGACTTAAACACGTATCTCGAGGTATCACTGTATATATAACCATACATATAATTTCTCTATATATATTCAAAGAATGCGACGTAAGAAAAAGTTTCAAAAAAGATATTAACATTTTATTTTCGATTCACTTATACAGATCTAAAACTTTTAGACTTTGACACTAATAGAGACATTTGTGAAATTGGGGCTTTTCAGCTCATCATAATTTGTTTTTCAGAACATCAACTTAAACAAGTTAGTTTAAATTTAATCGATGGTCACGGTCTCGAATCCCAGAGAAGGTAAGGATTTGTTATCGGGGCAAAGAGTGTCCCTCTGTCCACCCAGCTCCAAATAGGCGGCATGTTTAAAGCGAGGAACCCTCATAGCCGTGGCCTGTAAACGCTGGGTCACTTGCCAAAAGACTGGCATGGTCTGTTGTGACATAATACTCTTCTGTATAAGTGGAGCGTCTGTATACATAAGACAATTCTTTAATCTCTTTTAATGTTGTAGATTCGCAGTCTTAATATTTTGAAATTCATTGACAAAACAATTGCCCAAGCCAAAAATGTATAGTAATAACTTGCTTGTAATAAATAATTTTCTTTTGGGTTTTCTATCTCAAGATCAGATAAAGTGTATTGAAACTTAGAACAAAGTTTTATTTTACCAGCTGCTCTTTCAAATTAGAAATAATAAATGAATAATTACCAATATATGAGCTCGAACTATAGTTCAACACCAGCTTGTCATCAACTTTACAATCAAACACAATGATGTAGAATTGTTTTAAGGGCTCTCAGTATCTCATTATAAAACTCATTTTAACACAAGGGGAGTTATTTCCGCAAAATCACGTAATATGATTTGTACTTTTTTATTTGATATTTAATATTTTTAATTAATACAATTTTTTTTAATTAATAATATTAAAATATATATGTATAAATGCAACCATTTATTCTTGAAAAGATTACACTTTTCAACGTATTGCTTAATGATCTTATTAGATTCTGAAGTTTTAAAAGGGGTTCAGTTATATGATAAAGTTGAAAACTTTTAGCAACTACTATCTAAATATTCAACAGCAAGCTGGGAGATTGGTTCAAGACCACTGTTGGTGTCAGACAAGGATGTTTACTTTCACCCATCCTCTTCAACTTCTTCCTTGAAAGGATCATGACAGATGTGCTAGAAGACCATGTCGAAACAGTCAGCATCGGAGGGAGAAGTATAACCAACATACGCTTCTCCGATGACATAGAAGGTCTAGCTGGTAGCGAGGACGAACTAAAAGAATTTCTTGCAACGCTAGAGTAAACAGCAAAAGCGTACGACATGGAAATCAATACAGAAAAGACCAAGGTCATCTCAAATAGTAAACTCACAAGTGAGATTCGGATAAAAGTGCAAAAACTCGAAGAGGTCTCCACCTTCAAATATCTAGGGGCCTTAATATCCGACGAAGGCTCAAAGCCAGAAATTACTGCCAGAGTAGCCCAAATAATGGCAGTATTGGGTAAATTAAAGCACATCTGGCAAAGCAAGAAGCTCTCCCTGAGATCAAAGATCCAGCTAATGTACTCTCTGGTAGGGCTGTCAATTTTGTTGAAAAAAGCTGCCCGGGTACCCGTGAAAGTTTCGATCGGGTACCCGGGTTACCCGTTCTAAACTTAAACGTCGCATAATTTTCCCCGTCATGATCGCTATACAATGCAACCTAGCCACCATCCATGCACCTCATTTCACACAGTAGTAGAAGCCAACGGCTTGCTTCCAGTAACATTCTATTACTAATGCACTACAATTAACTATAATGCACTAAAAACTTTTATTCAATTCCTGCTGTAAATGCATTCGTCATACTCATAAATGACAATAAACTGAACATGCAAACAAAATGTTGAAGGCAATGACGTAACGTTCAGTATCATACCTTGAATGTTAATATCCACTTGGCGTCGGTAGTCGATGCTAAGGGCGATGACGTATGCTATACTGCGATAAATCTCAAGTGATCGGGCTTTGGACACTTTGGTCAGTAGTACTGCTTTTGTTGACACCAAAATATTTCTGATATTGGGTGGATCGGCGGTTTGTTTATCAATATCAATTTTATGAATAACGTTCACATGGCGTTTTATCGCGTTGGGTTGCCACCCTTCACAGACACAATTTAATTAAAATGGTTGCATTTTGCCGTGTCGCTGTCAACTTGATTGGCCCGATTCCACACGACGTCCAACCCATCTTGTTAACTTTGGGTGTATTATTAATATCAATTTTTGGGCTAGGCAAACACGTGTCAATGAACACAAGAAAAACAAGCGAATGCAAGGGTGTGGGTTATAGCAGTGCTTCTCAAAGTGGGGGTCCGTGGAAGTTATCAAGAAAGGAGAGAAAATATAATTATAATCCTCCAATTGCTATCAATAATACTAACCCTATAGAATTTGTCATTTTTGACAATAAGCAAAGAAATGAAAGACATAAAAGGAAATAAAATAAAAGGAAATATAATTCATTTCGCTACCATGTAAGTACAGGGAAAATAGTGCACCGGTTCCAGATGCAATGGACAAAATTCCTGCCGGTCCGCAATACAAAAATTTTTGAGAAGCACTGGGTTATAGGAGGGAAGAGAGGAGAGGGGGGGACAGTAGAAAAAACGGCATTAGAAAGATAGTATCAATCGGTGACCCACTGTCGGCTATTTCAAAGCAAAGTTAGTTTCAAAGCAAGGGTGTTTGAATGAACAAAAAACAAACACGGCATCTTTCATCTCTGTGCAGTCCATCCTCACAGCTGACGTCTGCCCATCCTACACTGTTAGTAACTATTCAATTTATTAAATTTAAATACTGACGACCTTGTACGCATTATTAGTATCAGTTTTTCTAGGTCACCACGTGTTAATGAACACAAGAAGTAAGGCGGATGTAAGGGGTGTGGGTTATATGAGTGAAGGGAAGAGAGGGGGTACATAAACACTATTAGCTAGTATCAATCGGCGTATTTCAAAGAAAAGTTGGTCAAAGCAAGAGTGTGTGTTTTTTTTATTAACAAACACAGCGTCTTTCATCTCTAAGCAGTCCATCCTGCAGGAGACTTTTGTTTTCTTTATACGATTCTTTTAAAGAACCATTTTTTAGTGTGTTGTGCGATTTCTGTTTCAGGTTGAGAGAGATAAAGATATATCAAAATACATTGTATTTGTTGGGACCGTATTTTATTTCCCGTTGACGGATATTTCCCGTTGACAGATATTTCTCCTTAGAAGTACTTCACAGCATATATTTGAAACAAAAATGTCCATTTGATAAATTGTTTCGCAAGCCACAATGTAAACACCAAAAGCCGCATGGGAGCTGAAGTTTGGCCTACGGTTAATATAGACATAGAAGCCACATTTTCAAGGGTACCCGGGCGGAATTTTACTACCCGGGTAATCACACGGCAACGGGTATCCGGGTCCCGGGTACCCGTTGACAGGCCTACTCTCTGGCGATGTCGGTTTTCTTGTATGGTTTTGAGGCTTGGACGCTCACTGCAGACCTCCAAAGAAGAATCAATGCGCTAGAGATGAGATGTTTCAGAAAGATATTGAACATCTCCTACACAGCGCACATCACAAACGAAGCAGTCCGCAACCCAATAAGTACTGTCATTGGCCCCTACAAGGACCTTCTCACCTCAATTAAGAAGAGGAAATTACGATGATACGGACACGTGACAAGAACTGCAGGTCTCGCAAAAACGATATTGCAAGGCACAGTACAGGGAGGAAAGAAATGAGGCAGACACAAGAAGAGATGGGAGAACGATATCAAAGAGTGGACCGGCCTGTCAGTCAGCGACTCTCAAAGGGCAGCACAGGACCGGTACAAATGGCGTTTGTTAGTGAGCAGTTCACGATGGTGCCCCAACGACTTAACAACGGGTTAAGGGATAGTTCAAGATCAAGTTCAAGAACCCTCTATCTGGTATGGTTCAGGAGGAGTTGCATGATCAAACTCGAAAAGACAGGAAAGCTATTTCAAAAATATATAAACGCATGCATTTTTCCCATAAGGAAATTACGTTAACAATATAAAAAAATAAAAAATAAAAACAATTTCGACCAATATTGTTTCCTTAAATGTGAGGAGCATATCAGCAAGGAAATCTCCACTATATTTTAGGACACATCCGACTGTATTAGACTAATAAATCATGCGCAACCTTTGTTTGTTTCTTAAAATGTGTCATCATTCTATGTTGTATTGAACCTTTAATTTAATATAAATACGTTTGAGGTAAATACGTGTTTTTAGCAGTTGACTTTTTTCTAGCCAGAAAACCGTACGTAGATCTAAAAATCAATTTTAAACAATGTTGTACTTTTAGTTTATTTTCTTTTAGTTTATTGTTAACATAATTATTTTATTAAAATTTTTTAATTTTCAAAAATTTTCATTTTAAATACTTCTTTATTATTTAACATTAAAATTAATGAACATGGAAATACGAATTTATTTTCAAACTTTTGTTAAAATCAAGCTATAGAAGTTAATCATAAAAATAAGCTTTTAAAATATTTTTATTTTTCAAATGCAGCTGTTGTAACAAAAAAAATATATGTAGATTTATAAAAAAAACATCTGATTAGGTTTATCCTGTTATTGTAATTTATGATGCATTAAATATTTTGTTGTATAACATATTTAATAAATAAAATGTAAATGCATATAGCGAAAACGTTTCAGTTATATTACATTTGGTCTTCCCTATAGTGTATGGAAGTAGATTTTAATTTTAAGCCTTATAGATATATGATTTTTGTTCGAATTATGACACGTTTTCTTTGTTTTTTTAAAGGAGATTTACTTAAAAATGTAACTTTATTTTAATACTTTAATTATGCTAATGTTTAAGATTAAAAACTTAAATAAAACATATTTCTTACAGTCTTTCACCCAAACACTAAAGATAACTCTTTCCATCTTCTGTGTGACGATGTCCTCCAGTTCACATGTGTATTCTCCGATGTCCTTACAGTCAACACTTTCTATGACGAGTGAAAGTGACGTTGTATTTTCCTGCCACACTAGAGGTGATCCTCTTTCTTGTGTTATTCTTAGCTTACTGGGTAAAGAGTACGTCTCTACTTTGCAGGTTAAATTTAAAGATGATCCATTCTTAATTACAGCAAAATCATGCCGATTATTCCAGTTTTCGAACACATGAAATTCTTTGATAAATATGAAACCTGAAATTTTAATAAAAATTATTTTATTGATTTAGATTATAAAGTGCAGTGATATTAACATTTTATTTTTTATACTTACAATGTGGTAGAAATAACTTTTCAACTGTATTAATTAACAATACATATATATTTATATATATGAAAACAACGAGCTATACCTGTAAAATTAACAATATTGAATCTGTGACTCGTAAAAATGTGTTTTAATGGTGTGTGTAATGTGTGTTAAAACTAAATTAAAAAAAAATAATAATAAATATAATATCTTCGTAACAATAAATATCAATAGTACATTGCGTAGGAATATATTTATTTTGCAAAAAGAGAGAAGTATCTGAGCGTACTCTTTTCCGTCATTTGGGTAAAGGTAAAAGTCACATGAAATGTCATTTACATTAGTATCAATATCAAAATTAATTTTAATAAAATCAAGATTTAAATAAATAATAATAAAAATAGTAATAACAAATTTGTTTAAAAAATAAGAAATAAAATAGTTATTAATATATTTTAAAACACAAAATTACACTACAATTTAACATTTTGGTAACATCAGTGATTTTTTTCTAATATGTTATGTTATAAAAAGAAATATTTATGGAGCTTGTGCAGTTGTATCAATGGGAATCATTTTTAGAAGTTAAGTGTATTGAATTGTTCTTAGGAATTTTTTTTATTACTATCGTTTGCTATCGGCCTTTGTATAGATAGAGGACATACATTCTTATCTCATATAGTTCATTATCCAGTTAAAATAAAATAAATCAATGCTTGTATTCTAATGCCCTTTTGCTGTATGACTTAATTCATTTGAATACATTTTGGTTCAAATATACTCAATATAAATCTTGGTTGGCATTTTTATTATTATGCCCCACTACAGACAGACGAAAAGGATATAGCAAACAGAGCAACGTCGTGCACAAACATAAACGCAATAAAAGGAAATGCTAAACATCTTGATTGCTTTGGTTTAACATTACCGATTAGTCATTGGTACTAGCAGTATATAAGTACGGATTGGTATAGCAACATTAGAACTTTGAAAACGAGAAGGGAAAAATGGAAAGGAAATTCCTTTAACTTTCCAAATAACTTGCAAAAATTATCTTTATGCAAAGTATATGTAATCCTCGGCAAACAACAATAAACAGGCGCCAACGATCTGAGCAAATTCTTACAGCCAATACACCGTAATGTATACAAATTGGTTTTTCGTGGTAAGTACAAAAATCCGAAAAGCCTCTGATATTTCGAAATCATTATATTTTTTTAAAAAAACATGTGATTCTTGTGCAAAAAGAAAAATAACTTCTAGGGCAAAGTATGATAACATCTACATTTAAGATAGGTGTATTGATAAGGACAAATTGACACATTTTTACAATACAATACTAATTGAAGCGTGTTAGACGAATTAATCGTATCAAAATCTAAGCAACACACATAGAAGACATGTCCAAGATTTTAAAAACTCAAAAAGTTAGTTATCATATAAGTTTATCACTGCTTTTCTCTCATATGGTAACATGCCCATCGAAATAAACATTAAGAATGTGTTTTTATAAGGATTATGAGACTCAAAATCAAACGACATGGAACTCGACTTATTTTCACATTTTAAAGTATGACTTCAGTTTTAATTCTTCCAGACACTTCGTGTGACCCGTTGGTTTGTAAACCCCTTGACACGCTTTTTAGCGCTATCATTCTGATTTACTTCTATTTAGATTTTAATCGTTAATAAATTGTTATTTTTATCAAGTATCAGCGTATTTTTATATTTATTTTCACAGGAAGCAGTGGCGGATTTAGCTATAGGGCAGGGGGGGGCAACTTGCCCCCGCGCCCCTGTTGGGTCTAAAAAGGCGCCACCCTAAAGACGAACTCGATGAACACTATAAAGGTTTCACTGGAACAAAAAAAAATATTGCTAAACACGAAACTTCTAATCAATACCAAACTGAAATGCGACAATATTGGTTTGCTAAATATCGTATTTCAAATGATGAAACTGTAATATCTTGTTTGATCAGTCAGGAGCGTCACGAAGTGGAAAATAATAGAGAAGTATTGAAACGGATGATAGACGTGAATGACGTTGTTCTTAGCAAAACACGGTTTGCCATTCAGAGGCCACAGAGAACATTCTTGCTTTAGTGATGGTAGTTGTAGAAATACTTGAAGTGTTCGTGAATTGTTATCTTTATTACCCAAATATGATTCCACTTTAGACCGTCATCTAAAGTTTGTAAATAAAAATGAACTTTAGTTATGTCATGATGTGAAAACTGATTTAATTCATTCACTCTAAAATGAATTATCGGCGACATTTGATAATTAAGTTAAATCTGCACAATTATTTTCTTTTATTATTGATTTAAAACATTGATATATCTAAAATTTAACAGATGTCATTTTCTTTACTTTCAGTTTTAAAATCATGACGTGTTGTGGAAAGATTTACAGACGTTATACTTTGGTAAACAGCAATGATGCCGCATTTGCTGAGAAGATTTTAACAGAACTACAAAATCGACACATTGATTTCACACTTAGTCGAGGACAGGCATACGATGGCGCATCTCTGATGTCTGGAATTAAGAGTCGCCTTCAAACTCAAAAACAGAAACTTTCACCAAATGCCATTTATGTTCATTGTTGTTCCCATGTTTTGAATTTGGTTACTATCGAAGCAATATTTGTAAATAGTGATATACAGTTGTTTTTCGGCACAGCTGAAAAGTTGTATGCATTCCTAACTTCTATTTTACCACGTCTACATACTCTTAAAGAACATCAGAAATCTCAATATGAATCAACAGTAGATACTCTGAAACGACTTTCTGATTCAAGATGGGCAACCAGAAGTATGCAGTTGACGCAGTTGTTTGATCATTCTCTGGTATTCTAGCCACTCTTGAATATATAAATTCTGAGAACTCAACAGAATATAAAGGAAGTGCCAGAACAGAAGCTTTAGGACTGTTTTATTAAACAAAATATTCTTTTATTTTTCCGTTGATATTTGTACAAATTTTTTGGGATAATATATTTGTGTTATCAAACTACTTGCAACGCAAGGACATTGACATTGCATTTGCAAAACAATTGATGGATGTTGAAAGAAATACGTTTCTTGAAATGAGAAGTGACGAAGCTTTTTGAAATTCTGAATGTAGATGTAAAATCATTTATTGTTAAAACATAATTTAAAGAAAAGCGAATTGCAAAAAAGAAAAGCATGGCAGGTGAACTTGGCAGAGATAAAAGGGCTGATGATCCAACTATACCCTTAAAATCTGAAACGTACTTCACTGTCTTGGATACACTTGTAACAAATGATCGAATTAATGACTCTCTGAGCACATTTATATATTTCCATAGTATTGATCCATCACAAATGTCGGAAGTACAAAAATATAATTTTTCGAAGTTTATGCGAAATTAGCTAACACGACATTGACCTTGAAGAAAAAATTGTAGAATAAATACCTTCAAATATTTGTATGCATCATTACCACCATTACTATCTAGTGAACCACAACTTAAAGAAGTTATGCTTTTCTTGACTGAAAAACAAATGGAATCAGGTCTTCCTAATTTGTCAATCTATATATATAACTAGAAAATTACCCGCACTTTGTAGCGGGAGTGTGCTGACCCTTTATCCAAGTATAAGTTGCTGGTTATTACAATTTTTATTTGCCAAGTTAAATTTAAGATTCATCTATTTAGTTAAAATCTTATGAGAAACAGAGATATGACATTTTACCGCGTGAGTTGTTTTCACTTAATGCAGTGCCTTTTAACATAACCTTACTATTTAAAAGAAATGATTGATTAAATAATGATTCTTGCCGACCAAAATAACTAAATTTACAATTTCATTCCCACTTGTACAAAATTAACATAACTTACAGGTTTTCCGAAAGAGCTATACCACCCTCGTCACTCAAAAATTAAATATATAATTACGAAACTTCATCGTAGCACAATTGTAAGTTATATAATATTTGTAACCATGTCTATGTGATAAAGAACATGTGGCACTATCCCTTTAAAAGGCAAAAGCTAAGTGACTCATAGCGCAAATAAACAAAATTATAAATGTACTTTCTAAAATACTTTTTAAAAAAAAACCGGTTGTATTAA
This sequence comes from Ampullaceana balthica, assembly GCA_944989445.1. NCBI lineage: Eukaryota > Metazoa > Mollusca > Gastropoda > Lymnaeidae > Ampullaceana > Ampullaceana balthica. The sequence continues at coordinate 32,090 of CALYLW010001641.1, read as the reverse complement.
AATGATATAAAAAATGTGCACACCATATTTAGACAATATAGAAAGCTGGCCGCATAAAATAAAGTCTTGTTATAAAGTAAATGTATTGGACCAAAATAACTCCTTCTTTTGACGTATTTATAATTGTTTTAACTGGGAAATAATATTTAACATTTAATTTTTTATGTCTCTATATTTTACGATTTATATTTACGGTTTATAAGCAATGTGTATAATTTCAAAAAGGAATCTTTTTTTTTGTTCCCTATTTTGGATAAGGCATCATATTTTGTAAATTATGTTCAATGCACACACACACAGCAGATTGTATATCTGAAGAAAAAAAATGAAAAACAAAAAGATTCAACCGTCTGTTAATAAGCGCATCTTAAAAATGATTAAAAGGAAATTTTTAGAAATGGCCTATGCTATTCTGAATACAAAGGAATAAACATTAAAACATATTCAATTCGCAATTCATATTAATTAAGCGTTTTCAGGATCACTTCATTAAATTTAGTCAACCTTTGTTAATACGTTCGGTAGCGAAAGTTTATAATTTATAGTGTATATAAAGCTTAAGTAAACTGTTTTAAAGTGTAAGTTTATTTGACATAGGCCATCACTTTCAACATAAAATAAACTCGCTACATCTATGGTTTTTAATTAAATGTCGAGTTATGAATTCAATTTTAATCAATCCCAATTTTTTTCATTGCATGTAAAATATTAATACGATGCATCGTGAAAATAATTGAAATAAAATAATTTAAACGCATATGTAATATATTAAGCTCAGTTGATATTTTTATGTTTGTTTGTTTGTATCCATTAAAAAAAAGCAACTGCTTTGTTGACATTTTTCCAAAAGATCTCTGCCACTGTCGTCACTAAAAAAGCTCTTATATATTTACGACACTGCATCCTAACACAACTGTAATTAATACAATATTTGCAACAGCGTCTATGAGATAAAGATAAGAAAGATAAATAAAGAAATGAAGCTATATTCCTAATTTAATTTTTTTTTAAATTCAATTTAAATCAAATTTATGTTAAACCATGACAATAATTGAATTTAAAAATAGCCTATGTTAATCCATCATCAAAGGAATGAACATAGCATATGCAATTCGCAATACAAAATAATTAAGCGTTTTCAGGATCACTTTATTTAGTTTAATCTACTTATGTTAATAGGTCCGGTAGCCTAAATAAATAGTATAAGTGTATAGGTTATGTAAAAGACAATAGCTTATGTAAAGGACAAACAATATATAAATGTTATATTAATAGGACACAGCTAAATTTAAGATGCGTACACGAAAATGTGAGCACAGTAATCAGGAGATAAAAGGTTTTAGAACGCGCACCGCTAAAAATGAAGACATGAAAAAAATACTGACACAATTATTACATAAATAGGTTTTTATTAAATGTCGAGTTAAGGAACAGAAAATAATTTAAACAAATTCGCAATTAAATGTAAACATGTAAACAATTAAATATAATGCATCGTGTAGCAGTTGTAATTAAATAATTTTACGTGTCTATCTAAAATATAAATAGTAACAGTTAATAAAATGACAATTCTTTGTACTACACAGCTCAAATTATGAAGCGTATGCGAAAATGGGCGCACCGTAACTAGACATTATAATATTTTTTGAATGCGCACCGCTGAAAATAAAGTATTTGGGGAAAAAAACGTCACCAAAAGTAACTTGCTTTGAACGGCATTTGAACGTCCACGTAAATTTGTTCAAAACAGAAATGAGGTTAAATTTTTTTATTCTTTGTCTGTGGATTTTCTGATTATTTAATTTACGGCGTTCGGGCAAAAGGGACAATTACAAAAACTAACTTAAATCCACACTCAGGGTAAAAGGAACCCTCCTGCCAAATTCGGTCTCCGTCCATCATTTGGTTTTTCCGTGGCTGTCTAACAGAAAGTCGAAATGTGAAACATACAAAAATACAAACATACGAACATACAAACATACAAACATATAAACATACAAACATACAAACATACAAAGATTCAACCACCAACCGATCTTTATATATAAGATTCTCTTCGTGGTCGGACCCTGCGAGGCAACAAGAAGCTGCATGTGCAACAAATACTAATTTTAGAATGCAGCGCACCAAATTACTGCACCAATGCATCAAAGGTGTGCAAATTAAACATGCGCTGTAAAAAAATAATTATATGACGTCATTGTTTTCGCTGATTTTTTAATTTTGTAAAAAGGGAACAATGTAAAAAGAGGATTTGATGATGGTTAATTATAACATAAACAAACAAAGAGGTGCCTTAGTCTCTATGTTTAGGTGGATTGTACCTTGCTCTCCGCTACACACAACATACACAAGAGATGACACAAGTCTGTGTAACGATGCAATGTTTATTCTACTATAAACAACTGTACAACTGGCTGTCTTGCCTTGACATAAAATACATCTATATATAACGGCTGTATGCTCCAGCATGCCCTCGGTCCGACCCGACCGCTTCTGGGCGACGTTAAACTCAACTCTGTTTTACTGCTACCCTGCAGCTCCCCGGTCTATCCTGACCGGTCTGACCGCACAACACTGTGCGAACTACCCAGATGTCTGCCACCCCTGCCCTCGTCTCGACTACTCTCTTATAAACCCCCCCAACTGGTCTCAACTGACCCTGGCGTGTCCTCTGGTCATGTCCCTGAAATATCCCGTGTGACCAGAAGCTCACTCAGACATCACTAGACATTATTCCCGTGATAGGAGTTCATACCCGTAAACAACGCCTTGACCCGACTCCAACACTGGCTCACAACAATCTCACAACAATCATTCGCAACAATCATTCGCAGTGATTCTCATACCCTGACATATCCCCCCTCTTCCGTTAGATTCTACCTACGGTAGAATCTCACAATACAACAAAGTCAGGGCATGGAATCACTGCACATTACAATTACAATAATATAATACATAATGAAATAATATCTTTCAAAATAATTTTATACACAACATGGCATGAAAAAAAAACACTAGTATATACAACACAGAGCATAAATCCACTTGGTCGTACCTTTATACGACTTCACTAACCCGCAACTCGTACGTTATCATTATCTTAATTCTCAAAGAACCAACCTTCGACCTACTACTGGTCATAACACCTCACATATTAGTATCCAACAATTGACCATTTTTACGCTAGATTGTTTTCTATTTACCAACTGACTCTACTGGTTCCTCATATAAATTCCTTAAGATATTTATTCCAGGATTACCTCCAGCATGAGATAATGTTATAGGGATAACTACTTATCCAGACTATAGACATTTCAGCCTGATTGTATTTAACCCATTACAATCAATTATATAACAATCATGTGCATTTAGTAGTCGTAATCAACATAATTCATCATAATACACATAATCATGAACAAAATCATTATCATATCTCATAATTTCATAAATATATATATATATATATAAATAATTACATCTCCTTATAATGAAATTTTGCCCGAGGTCACCCGGAGCCAAAAATTATAATAAAAAACATCAGCACGAAAATACAACCATCTCATATTTATTTACAACCATCCGTAAGTACTAACTAACCTAAGTACATAATCGTTATGAAACTTTACAATCATGTTCATATAATAATAATACTGGCCCGAGGTGACTCAGACCTCAATTTCTACTTAAATTAGTCCCCCTGTATCCCCTGGTCGCCGTAACCCGACCGAATTTTGATGTAAATATCTAACCAATCAGCTGCCATATCTGCTTATTGCCGAGATAAAAAATCTGCAATAATGTTATCTTCACCTTTAATGTATTCCACGTTGAAATCGTATTCCTGTAACATCAAAGACCACCTGGAAACTCTTGAATTTTCAAATTTAGTCGTGTTCAAATATTTTAACGCTTGGTGGTCACACTGGAGCGTAAATCTTGCCCCCATTAAATAGTAGGATAATTTCTGAATTCCCCATATTATTGCCAAGCATTCCCTCTCTATTGTTGAGTATCTTGTTTCCCTGTCAACCAGTTTACGACTAATATATTTAACCGGGTGGAGCATATTGTCTCTCTTCTGCATCAAACATGCCCCCAATCCCTTCGTTGACGCATCTGTACGAACTATAAAGGGTTCCTTAATGTCGGGCAGAACCAAAATGGGGTTATTTGTTAAATAGTTTTGGATTGTATCCAATGCTTGTTGGCATTCCTTAGTCCAACATATATTATTAGGTTTACCTTTCTTTGTAAGGTCCGTCAATGGGGCTGTTATCGTTGAAAAATTAGGTATAAATTTATTGTAATACGCTATTAGGCCAACTAGTCCCCTTACTTGTCTCTTATTTTTGGGTCGTTCTATTTCCAACACTTTGTTTATATTGTTCATGTCCGGTTTTAAGATGCCTGCTCCAATTCTATGTCCCAGAAATTCGATTGATTCTTTACCTATTTCTAACTTAGATGGTTTAATGGTGAACCCTGCCTTTTTCAAAATCTCTAAAACCTCTCGAGTAACTCGTATATGTGACTCCCAGTCGTCTGTGTATACACAGATATCGTCAAAATAAGTAACTACCTCTTTTACTCCTTTGAATAATTTCTTAACAATTTTATTGAACGTTGCCGGTGCGGTTGCCAATCCGAATGGCATAAAGTTATATTGATATGCCCCGTCTGGGCCTTGAAAAGCTGTGTATTCTTTGCTTTTCTCCTCAAGAGGTATTTGCCAATATCCCTTTGTTAAGTCTAGTTTCGTAAAGTATTTGGCTTTATTCATGTGTTCTAGAAGTTTATCCTGGTTAGGTATAACTTCTGCTACTTTTTTTGTAATTGCGTTCAATTTTCTATAATCCACGCAAGTCCGAATCGATCCATCTTTTTTCTTAATTAAAACTAAGGGAGAGCAATATGGTGACTGTGATTCCTCGATTATACCTAGTTCTAACATCATACTAATCTCTTCTTTTAGACTTTGAATCATATGTATAGGTATTGCATAAGGTTTTACGTTAATGGGCTTAGAGTCTAATAATTCTATTTTGTGCGTACCCGCCGATGTTTTCCCTGGGATATCTGAAATGATTTCTTTGTACTCTTGCACCATATCGTCAACTTGTCTTTTCTGTTTCTCCGTTAGTTCCTTATTAATGTCAATGCCTGAATTAACCTTGACGTTGATTAACGGAATTTGCTTAATGTCTTCCCTATTTACATCTTCCTCTTCTTCTTCGGCTATCACTGTGGCACTGGCACCGTCTGGTTCCGACGTCGTTGTTTTGCTGGTTCTGGTTCGAGGTATCTCTTGTAGTTGGTCTTCTGGCTGGTAATGTTCCGTACTGGGACTTGCTAGGCCTCGTCTATCAGAAAATCCGCTGATACGTTGATCGTTGCCCTACGATGGATACAGTAGTCTGTATCAGAGGCGCTGTACTGAAAAGTACAGGCGCACATACCGCTGTGCTGATGTGGTTCCGTCCCATCTCTCGTAGTGTTTGGCGGTGCTAGGCAATCCAGAGACAATTCGGCCCCCCATGTTAAGTCTCTATGTTTAGGTGGATTGTACCTTGCTCTCCGCTACACACAACATACACAAGAGATGACACAAGTCTGTGTAACGATGCAATGTTTATTCTACTATAAACAACTGTACAACTGGCTGTCTTGCCTTGACATAAAATACATCTATATATAACGGCTGTATGCTCCAGCATGCCCTCGGTCCGACCCGACCGCTTCTGGGCGACGTTAAACTCAACTCTGTTTTACTGCTACCCTGCAGCTCCCCGGTCTATCCTGACCGGTCTGACCGCACAACACTGTGCGAACTACCCAGATGTCTGCCACCCCTGCCCTCGTCTCGACTACTCTCTTATAAACCCCCCCAACTGGTCTCAACTGACCCTGGCGTGTCCTCTGGTCATGTCCCTGAAATATCCCGTGTGACCAGAAGCTCACTCAGACATCACTAGACATTATTCCCGTGATAGGAGTTCATACCCGTAAACAACGCCTTGACCCGACTCCAACACTGGCTCACAACAATCTCACAACAATCATTCGCAACAATCATTCGCAGTGATTCTCATACCCTGACAGTGCCCTACAACCCCTGTTATAAAATACTTTGTGTGCATTTCAGAAAGTTTAATATTTCGTATTGATCAAACAAGGACAAGTTAGTTGGGCTTTTGAAAAAGGTCGGCACCGTAGACGCCCTAAAAAAGTGCATTAAAGGGGTAAAATAATTCTCCATGAGCAAGTCTGCGGCGTTTGCTACGCCGCGGGGCGTATAGTACTCTATAAAAATTTTTTGACTCTTCTTGTTAGCAGCGCTACTGCTGAAAGAAGTTTCATTCGATTGCAAATCATCTAGATGCTATGCCGATGATGAAAACAAAAGTACCCGTTGAGGGTCGGGTTACTCCGAAGCGACCGTTTCGAGGAGTTTAATACCCTATATAATTTTAATACGGGCCATCAAATTTTTATTTATTAAGTTTGTTCAAGATCCAGAAGCTACTGTTTACATGACTTTTTATAATTGTATGAACGAAAATGAGTTTTTTTTAACCCGAGCTCTTACTTAGCGATATTTTATTATTTTTCTGTCCAAATCTTTTTTGGGAACGTACAGAAAAGTGTCGTCAAGCATTTAGGTGATCGGTTGAATAAAATATTATTTATAAAACTGACATAAGTACAACAATGACACAAAGGGCCCCCGGCCTCAATTGGTGTAAAATGTGATGTTTAAAAAACCTTTTGATTTCAATCTGGATCATAATGGAAATATTTTATTCGAGGATGGTCCAATAGAGCAAAATGGAATAAATAAAGAATGAATTGTTTAAGAATTTTTTTTGGCCACCCGGCCCAAAAGGAATTAACATTATGAGTTAATTTCCATAAGAATTTAAATATTGGTCATCAAGATATTTTGTTCAAGCAGTGCCGTTGCGAGCTCGGGACAAAAGAGACAAATACCCGGGCGGCAATTTGTTTAGGGCGGCAAAATGCTTCTCGTTAATTAGCTTCTAAGAATGAATATTTTGAAAGGATTTATAGTTTTTTAAAAATACAATTTAAAAAATAGATAATTATTTAAAAAATAAAAAACTATTTAAAAAATCGCTTAACATTTACACACAAGAAGGCGGACGAAGAGAACAAAAAAAATAAGACAATGGTAATATTTTTATTAAACCTATATTTTTTCATAAATTGTTTTATAAAAGAATGCTTACACATATTGCCTCTTTAGAATAACAAGGTTCTAAATATGTCATTTATTTTGTAGAAGCCCTAGAGTGGTTTAATCAGTGTTAATTATTGTAAGGGGCTTGGAGAGTCTCAGATAGTGATTAGCATTCAAAGACTGGCCGCCAGAGCCACGTGCAGGTGGCATGGCTGGTGTATAGATGTGGATGAAAGAGAGAGTTGCCAGATACAAATTAGCTACGACTGATCAATGAGTTTTTAGATAAAAGGGATGCTACTTCTGGTCAGTGACGAGGGACTGACCAGAGGCTGAAAATGTAGGCTCTGTTGGATTGGGATGATCAAAAGGTCAGATGCGCGAGGCCGCTGACCATGGGAAATGCTTTTAAAAGTGGCGGGGTCTCCAACGAGTCCTGTTTCATAGATCAAAAAGAAAAAAACGGCCCCTTGACCCTAGTCTTAATCTAGGGTGACGTAGGAAAATAATTGACGGATCACAGAGGGGCGTACCAATAGATTGATTGACACACTTTGGACAGGGCATGCATTTGGGGGTGGAGACTTTAAGCGGAATCGGAGGTACGCAAGGTATATAAGTGAAGACTCGTTGTCAGGGTCGGTGACAGGGACAATTTATAGAGAGTCGAGTGACTTAAGACATTTGACGTAGAGTGACTGTAGAAACTACTTTTGTGTGGAAATCAAACCAGTGAACAAATAAAGTGACGTTATTCGTGTACTAGCAGTCTTGGCGTTTGAGTACGAGAGCAGAAGACAAAGTGTGACTAGGCTATACGGATTGAGAGAAATTAGATTATAGAACAACGAATACCAAGTGTCCCTACAACTGGTAGCAACAGGTTCTCTTCAAATGATGACAGCGTTGAGATTGTAAGCTTGCAACGTCACCCTAGAGATTTGATGGTTTTAGTCATGCAACGTCTTGAAGTGAATTCGCATAGTTATTCTACCGGTGTGCCAAGTTCCCGATCAAACTTAATAACAATTATGGTAGCACAACATCATTACAGCTCACTAACCTACAGCGGGAACTCTGACTGGCAAACATGTATAGCCAAATTCGAAATGTCTGCTAGATCAAGGGTACACACGTTGAGCGAAAAAGAGAAATATGTTTACCTAGGACTTTCAATAACGAATGCCGGTGCTGAGTTAGCCTATACTGAGATAAGTGAAGAGATAAACTACCCCGTAAAAACAACGTTTTTGACTCTAAATCCCTAATATATGAGACATAACAAAAAGTATTGATTATGTACAAACGCGACAAACATTTACAGACTGAAACCGAATGATCTCTTCTGGCTTTAAAATTGGAGAAAGGGGGGAAGGGGTATGCACATTGACGCGGGGCATGAACGCGTTCACATAACTGGCTCGTGAAAGTCAAACAATAACAAACTGTGAAATTGAATTACATATGTTGTATATAGATAAACTAAAAATGCATTCATTTTATTACGGTACATTAGATCAATATGAAATTTTATTACGATGCATTGTTAGGTGACATAAGTATATGTGCAAAATTTCAGCTGGATAGGAGCACGAAAAGAGTGCCATTTTTTATTTTTGTTTTTCCGCCAGACCGAGAACCCAAGACAGAGACGGCGGTGAAGTTAATATAAGGGATATAATAAAACAAACCCGTAAAAACAAAGTTTTTGACTATAAAACCCTTATATATGAGACATAACTAACAGTATTGATTATTTTCAAACGCGACAAACATTTACAGACTGAATCTGTATTAACTCAACTTTGCTTCATAACCCTGGGGGGTGGGAATAGGGGAAAAGTCTGGTAACCGATCGCTGGACCGAGCTCAGCGTGACACGTACAATGTAAACAAAAGCACCCCGGTACATCGCGTCAACGCGCGAACTGAGCTTTCACGTGGAAAAAAAAACAATAACAAACCGTGAAATTGCATTACATACCTCGTATAGAGATAAACTAAAAATGGCATAATTTAATTACGGTACGTTCGATTGATCTGAAATTTTGATACGATGCATTGTTAGGTGACACGGGTCCGTGTGCCAAATTTCAGCTCGATGGCTTTACGGAAAGTTGGTCAATTTTTAACTTTTGTTTTTCCGCCCGCCCAAGACAGAGATCACGACAGAGAGAGACGGCGGTGAAGTTAATATAAGGAATTTAAAAACATTTACTGCCTGAAACTGAGTGAACTCCACCTGGTGTTAAACACGAGATGTGGTCGTCGATGGCTGGCGTGAAATCAAGTGACCAGTAGCATGTAAACAATAGCGACCACTACTATAGTTTTATATAGATAAACTAAAATGCATTAATTTAATTACGGTACTTTCGATCGATCTGAAATTTTAATACGATTCATTGTTAGGTGACACGAGTCTATGTGCAAAATTTCAGCTCGTTAGCATCAAGGGAAATGTGTCGTTTTTGCTTTTTGTTTTTTCCGCCTGCCCGACGACGAACGACATAGATGACGACAGAAACGACGGTGAAGTTAATATAAGGGATTTAAAAAGATGCCCTGGCTAGAAAAATTATTGATCATAGGAAGTCAGCATTCTTCCAAAATGTATTGGAAAATCAAATACTACTCAACAGGAATGAACGATGGAGTACGAGTCCGATATCACAAGGTTAGTCATTAAGAGTTTCCCAACGGCGGATCAAACGACTCGTAATGCCATCTGATACAAAAAAAATTATTCGGGGATTCCCAGATCAGTCGATGATGTCACAAGACAACATCATGGCCACACGTCCCAGGTGGAGAATACACGATTGGCCCTTAGTTGCCCGAACAGAAAATCCGTGGGGGAGGGTGAACATCTACGGCGTATAAACAAACTCGGGTCGCCTCAAGATAACAAAGTAACCCAATGAGATCACTAAGAATAAGTGATGTATGCATAACAGCAGTAATTGGTGGAGTTTAAACCAAGTTTCTATTAGATACGGGGGTGGTCATAACGACTTTATCAAACAAAGTTTTTTAACCAATTGCAGCACCAGGTAACATTAAATTACCACCTGGTTTCATTGCATCTTCAGTCTGCCAGATGGTCCTCGTTAAAACAGTTTTGGAGTATGTGATACAGATTTCATTCTAGACAACAAGAGATACCCATGGACTGTTCGCATACCAGGATATGGCAGAAGATGGGTACCTGGGATTCGACTTCCTAGTCACTACGATTTTGAGTTTTCCATTAAATGTGGTCTAAATCTCTACAGACATAATGGGCCCGTGATGACAAAAGTTATAAATTCCATGACATATCAGGAGAAAAGTTGTTCAAGTATAAGGAATGTGTTTTACGAAACGTTGAAGAACAGTAGTCTGACCGAGGAAGAGCAGGAAAAATTGTGGATTTCGTTAGAGAGGAACAAGGACCTATTATCAATATCTTTATTAGACCTGGGGATAACCTCAGTACTTAAGCGTGAAATTCCAACAGACGCTGCCAGACCTATACACGTTCCTCCCCGACAACATCCAAAATTTTTCAATATGAAATGGATGACGTCATTACTGCTTAACTGGTGGTGGGAATTATTGGAGAGTCAAAGTCCCCGTGGTCTGCGCCATTGCACTTTATTACGAAGAAAAACAACGAGGTCCGAGGGGTATGTGACTATAGGGAACTAAATAAGGTCACTCAAAAATATAGTTTTCCGCTTCCTAGATGCAAGGAGGTAATATAGGAAATGGCAGGTGAAAAATATTTTTGTTCTTTAGACTACAATCAGTATACTATCAAATAGAAGTGGAGGAAAATGATAAGGCAGAAACATCTTTTTCTACGCTGAGTGGCCACTACGAAAATAACGTAACGCCCATAGAATTGACAGTAGCAACTGCAACGTTCCAGCGAAGTATGGAAACTGTTTTCAAAGTTCTCAATAGTAAGACTTTAGTTGTGTTTATCGGTGACATTTGTGTTTTTGGAGAGACATTACACCAGTGTTTTAAGCGATTCCAAGAGGCTATGCCCAGACTAAGGCAGGAAGGACTCAAACTAAACAACGAAAAATGTGATCTCTTTAAACCTGAGACTTAGTTCTTGGGTTATGTGGTGTCAGGTGACGGAGTTAAGACAGACCCAGAAAAAGTGGAGGCTATTATGCAATTTCTTAAAAAACAAACTGTATCGGCACTGCGAAGTTTTCAGGGATGTCATCATATAACAGAAGATGGATAAAGTGGCACTCAACTATAGTTACACCCTTATATCGTTTATTAGAAGGAGGCAAGAATAAGACCTTAGATTGGAACGAAGAGTGTGAAGCAGCCTTCTCAAAATTAAAACAATATTTGGTGGCTTCTGAAATTATGGTACAGCCACAAAACGATTGCGGTATTTTTATAATTGACTTACCCAGATGCAGTGGTCGAATTGTGATCAGCAACTGATTGAGAAAACTGATTTACTATGCTAACAAGCCTCTAAACCGAGCAGAGAGGCGTTATTGTGTAACTCAATGTGAATTTCTGGCAGTGGTGACAATCTTAAATCAGTTTCGGCATTTTCATGTAGGACCAAATTTCATTTTTAGAACAGACTGAGATGGTTTCTTTCTTTCCGTAGCCCCAGAGATCAATTAGCAAGATGGATAGAACTATTTTCACAATGTGATTTCGACATTGAACATCGTAGTAGCACCAATCACAACAATGCCGACTTGTACCAAGAAGGGAACAAGAAGGTTGACTGTTTTGCAACAAATATGAGCTACTGGAGCACCCCCTTCCCCCTTGTCACGGCTGTGATCTGTGCTCGGGGAGATTCGGACAATGGTCCCAATTCTATAAAAAAGAGAATACTATTCCAATTTCCACTACTAGTGCACAGTTACCAGCTACAAAACATAGCTAAACTGATCGTGGTGACAATGCGCTGTAAAACTCAACAGACCGTAAAACCAATATTGTCCCTTCGCCTGACGAGGCAACTCAATGTTCTATTGGTCTAGTAAACAGTCCTACGGGCACAACTGTATTCAAAAAGGAATCCATAAAATAGCCGTGTTATGATGTGACTTCACACACAAACAGTCAGACAAATGGTGGAAGACCTATTGAAGAATTTCGTGAGGAGACCAAAAGTTGTACATTTTGTGAACGGCTGGGTGTATCAAAGGTGGAGCTTAGGAAGTAGCAGAAGAAAGACAAAGATTTGATTTCAGTTTTTCGGTGGATCATAAACAGATAAAAGCCGAAGATTGGGGAGGCTAGTGGATAATCCCCAGCAATCATAAATATATGGTAAATCTTGACCTACTCATTGTTGTGGACAGGTTCTAATGAAAATGTTGGTTTCATCCCGGTCGGAATGATAAATTTGTTAAATATTATGCTACCCAATTCTTTAGTATAAACAGTTTTAGAGAAAAATGCAACACAATTACGCTATGCTATATCATAGCTTTAGTACGAGGAAAGTGTTTCCTGACCCGATCTTATAGGGGGCACCCAGAACAAGAAAAAGAACTAAAGCTGTTCAACGTCATGTTAGTTTAATGGGTGTTCTAAGAGGCATAGTATTGATATGAAAGGAAAAGGATTTCACAAAGTTGTGGAGTGAGGGGCAGTGGAGGGAGAGCGTAGGTTCTATCGATCTTCATATATCCTTAAAAATCCCAACAAATATATCAATTATGAAATATTTTATGTAAAATAAAGTAAACATATTTTTCATTTTTTTTTATAACTTTTTATAAATTAATTATATTTAATTAAATCAAAAAAAAAAAACGTTTAATGCACCAGTCACGAAGGAATTAGGACGAGACCATTCATATAGTGATTTTGTTTGATAGAAGAAAAGAGAAATAGTACTAACAGAAGGTACCGAATATTAGAAGAGAAGGACATTTAAGAGTTCGTTACTAATCTGTTATACCTGATCAAGCCATCTTCGCTAAAGATGACGTCCAACTAACCGCTACAGTATCATGCATACGTGGTATGAAAAAAATGTTACTCATCTTAGTACAGAATCGCGTGACTTTCAGTCTATAAATATATAATATGGTACCGTCAATGCTTCATGCGATGATCAATGACCTCACGCTCCCAATTACAGACATTAACATGCTCAGTCACCTGATAGTCCCCATTCGTGTAGACTGGCATTCGTTAATCTCAGTACTTCGGTTATCTTTATTGAATCGTTTGAAATATCCTAACGCAATCAGCTGCCAAATGAAAATCTGCTTCATTATTGAGCCGGTTTAAGGTAAAAGTCATTGCATTATTTTTTGTTATACTATGTATACCTCCATGTAATAGTATTCCTACGTTAGTGAATGAGGTTTGCGTCTTCTGTAAGCTCCATCTAGATATAGCTCTACATCCTTGGTATATATACTCTTGATTAATAAGTCTATTTACTTTTCTTAGAATGCGTCTGCTATTCTACTATATTTCTGAAACTGCTTGTTGTCGTAGAGCGCTCAAAACACTGCGAGCTTGTAAATCTTGCTCCACTCATTTATAGATTGTGGTAGGAGTAAGTTTCTGAGATTCCCGCAAGAATTAATTTGCTCTCTCCACCCTCTTTTCAGGCGCACCTGCGTATCTGCCTCTCACGCATATTGTTAGTAGTATCTTGTACTATTCCTCTGATCTGAGTACCAGCTTTACGAAGCTGAATCATTATTATATATCCACTAAAGAGTTGGTAGCATAAATTGCTGGTTGGATATCCGAAAGGTCGAGTGAACCTGATCTTGAGATCGAATACTACAACCAAATAAATCTAGCGTCATCTCTTTGGTCTGCGCACTAATCTGCACCTCACATAACAGCATGTCGTTGACGCATACTGCCCCCCACCCAACGCGCCGCCTGTCTTAACTACGAACTATTATATAGGTGTGAACTTCAATGTGGACGCAGGATAACCACGTAGATGTGGTTTTTAAAGCTGATATCAGTGGATCGAGTTCATTGTTATAATAGCTATTTGTGTTAGGTCACCATTCCAAAATATTCGCAATGTTGTTGGACATGGCGCTGTAGATACGCAATCACTACTAATTATTACGCGTTTATCCATTTCATTAGTTTGACAGGGTCTCGTCAATGTGGAGAACGCTTCGTCTGTTAACACGTATGAATGGAACAAATTAAAGGTATAAACGTTTACTTGTGTACAGTACAAGCATATCTACGGACCCCTCAAACATAGATTCCCACTATCTCCCCGCACTCGCCGTCTACGTGTATCTTATTGGCGCTGATCGTTTCTATGTCAGTATCGCTTAACACTTTGTTATATGCTTGTTGATGCCTCCCAGGTGTTTTAGAGAAGCGAATTGCTCTATGCTTAGCCTAATTCTCGCTCTGGTCCCTAAGATTAAAATTTCGTTACGTTGTATTTCTTATGCGTAGTTCTCGTACGACTAGTCAAACTATTGGGTTTGCAATGTGTTGAGCTCTGATTTTTTCGAAGAATCATTCGGCTCATCAGAAGTGTCTTTCCAGTCGTAACTCCGTATAAGTAGCTCATGACTGATCCAGTTAATGTTCTGTGTGATTGGACCAGATATGACGTGTCAAAAGTTAAGATAATTGCTGCCTCTTTTACTCCTTACGACGCGACAACTCACTTGAAGGTACGAGTTTCCTCGTACATTAGAATTATATGAAACTTTTAAGACAGTCATGCACAGGTGCGGTTGATCTAGATCCGTATTCGCTGCAGTAAGAGAGTTATTACTCATTCCGAGTATACAGCCCCGATGTCTGCAAGTTGCCTTGCAAAAAAGCTCAGTGTATTGAGCTTTCTCGTTTCGCTGCCTTCTATGAGTGGTAAGAATGTGCCGCATTTGCATCCCTCTTGTTAGTGATGTGAGTCTAGATTTCGTACATAGAAACTAATTGGACTATTGACCTTCATGTGTTCTAGTCTGATGTGACCACGTCCATAGGATGTTAGAGCATCTCTAATACTGATCTGTCGGAACAGTTGATTGTTTGTAATGACTGCGCTCTTTCATATATTTTGCTATAATTAGCCACTGCGGTAAGTTCCGCGACAGTTCAGGTCCCCCCTACCGAAAATCCATTCATTGATTTGCGGACATATTGTAATTAAACATTATAACGGAAAGTATGAAGGCAAATAATATGATGTGAGCTTGCCAGAAGCCGGATCTATTTTTTTTAGCGCTGTGTGTATTTCTGATGGGCCGTGCGCATAAGGCTTAGGGCTCTTACCAGTAAGTTCCTAACATCGCTACTCAATCTCCTTAGAGCTGTTCTGATTAAATACGAACTCTATTATGCATGACTAATATAGAGTTCTATCTGTCTAGTAAAGGATATGTAATACGGTTATATGTGCAAGAGTAGAGTGTTTAAGTACATTACTATTATTATGAAATTTGTAGCGTACTCTGTCCTCAGTTTTGTTGTGTCCCTTGAAGAGGTCTAGTATGCGACTTCTTGTTAATACTGATGATTTCTTTTGTACGTCCTATGAACCACCACTATCAGCACCTTTGCAAACCGCTCCTATCTAGTCTTATGTCTAGTTTCTCTGTCTCTCACGTGACCTAATCCTCCACGAGTAGTTCGCTTCTTGAATGTGACTTTTTGTTATTGACATATTTTTGTAATTTACTAACACTTGACTTTGTTGGATATAAGCGTTAGTAATTTGTGTCGTAAGATTGCTGTGCGACTCACAACTAGTTTGTAATTAGAACATTGTGTGGCTGCTAAGACTTATGCTAGTGCATAATAAGAGTAGGTATAATATAGACTTAGAATTTTACTACTTCAGGCGTCATGTCTACTGTTCGTGGAGCACTGGATCACCAGTCTGGTTCCGAACTACAGTTAGATTATGCTGGTTTGGTATATTCGTAGCTCTGTATCTCAGCTATCTTCCAGCTCCATTATCCGTATGGTCGTCATGTTCCTTTTAGCACATCTTTGGGTTCCATATCCATTGGTTCTTATTTGTATATGTGTTATATAGGTCTAGCTATAAGTTTTCGGTGTACTAGTGTAACTGGCTATGCGTTTCGCTCTTATCAGACGAAGTCCTCTTGCTGTAACTAATTCGAACTACTGTGAGTCGTCTACAGCGCCTCTACGATTGTGCAGTAGAGCCTAAGTAAGCTGTATCTCAGTAGGCGCCATGGTTACTCGAGATGTGTAGATTATAAATACAGGCGCATCATACGTGTCCCATGTTGCTAGGTATAGTGGTTCCAGTCCCTCATCGTGCTTCGTTGAGATCGATTGTGCGGAAATACGGCGTGTTCCATATCATGTAAGGACTAACGTATTCGTCATCCGACGATCCGAATGAGCCGTTGTCCGTCAGATCATACCATGTTCAAGCTGTTCTTATATGGTATGGTATAGGAAGGATGTGTACCTTGTTACTCGTCCGCTATCGAGACACAAGACTCATCCAATGAGACGATTCCAAATACATCGAGAAGCTCCTGCCCTGAGTAATCGAGCTGGTCAATAGATTCTTATTTGGTTTAGCTATGAAACACTCGGTTACAAATAGGGCTGTCTATGCTCGACTTGACATGATAGAATACATGCTGATATATACACGTGCTGTATTGCATACCAGCAAGGCACACTTCGGTCCGGGCTCTCGATACCGACTCTTCACTGCCAGCTACCGCTATATAATTTTATCTCATGTGTCTGTCTAGTTTATATCTGCGCACTGCTCTAGAATCCTAGACCTACCAGAGTGTCTAATCTGACCGGTCTGACTGCACGACGATCGATGCGAAGACTTACTTGCGCATGCATTGGTCTGCAGCAGCCCCAGTGGGCCTCGGTGCTATAAAAATCGAACTTACCCTCTTATAAAACCCCTCCATTGTACTGCGTCGCACATACTATGAATGTATTGTACTGAGCGTTTTAGGATCTCCGTGCTGGTCAGTTGTGGTCCCTGAGAGATTATCCAACGTAGTGACCAGAAGCCTCACCTGTGATGACATCCGAGCATGAGACATCTTCTATTATCCGCGTTGTGAGCTATTAGCAGTTTAGGAGTTTACGAGTACCTCAGTAAGGCAATGCAGTTCTACTGTGTGGATCGCGACTATGACACGCTCAACAGTCTGGCTCAGCGAACAATCGATCTGCCTCCCAGAGATACAAGGTACTATTGGCAAGAACTAATATATCTGACAGCGTAGCATTGCTCATACTTTGAGCTCATTTAATTGTAGGAAACCTGAGCAACACACCACTGTTCAGTAACGAATACATGAAGTGTGTAGGGGCATTTACAGGATAGAAGTTAATTGTAACTTAGTTCGTGTATCATGGTGCCTTGAGCCAGTACAAGTGTGAACAATGTTAGTTGGGTCTTTTGCACAAATGAGTGTTGTCGTGGCGATCGTTAGACATTTCGCCCTAAAAAGCAGTGCATTAAATAGGTATTAGATGGTTTAAAATAATTCGTCACGCATAGAGAACAATTCAAGATATGTCGGTGGCGTGGTGTAGGACGTTTGCTACTTGCACCGCTTAGGGGGCGACGATGTCATCTCTGATAAATAATTTTTTACAGCTCCGTACAGATAGTTAGACACGCAGCTAGTATGGCGCTCTCATTGCTGAATAGACGTGTTCATTTCGGCATTGCGTTATGTTCGCATCTAGTGCAATAATGCAGCGCTCGTGTATTGAAATCAAAAGTACCCGTTGAGGGTCGAGAGGGTTATCCGAATTATCGACCGTTGTCGAGGAGTTTAATTACGTTGGGGATGTTTTTGTTTTACGTTGCTTTCACCATCTGTCTATCAATAAATTCTGTTTGTCGCATTGCTGTGGCACCCACCTTAGTAAATCGTCAGTTAATTTTTAAATTATTTGATAAGAGTTAGATGTTGTAATATTAAAATTTCCATTTGCTAACGTATAATAAATTTTATAATTACGGGCACTATGTTCACAGATATTACTCAGATTTATGTCAAAAGTTCGTGTTACGCAGATAACTCCTATGCTAGTTCTGAAGCGTTAGGTTTCTACACTAGACTTCTTATCGTCCCGAATAGAGATACTCGTAATGACACTGCAAAACTGAGATGGCAAGGATCGTAAAGATATATCCCCGCCCAGCTCTCGATCCTCCAATCCCACCTTTCTAAGCGACTCTTGTATTACGCCTTTTCTGCTCCTGAAATCCTCCTTTTTGCCTCGCGAAAGAGTACAGCAAAATCGGTGTGGTTTATGCATAGGCATTTTTTAGTTGACCAAGTGTAGGAGAGCGGTTGAGATAAGTGAATGAAGATATTTATGTCAAAACTTGAGCATAGGATGTTTACAAGCAATGTGCAGCGAACAGGTCTCTCAGCACCCTCTACTCACGGTCATCGGCTACGACGCTCACTCCGTCCCCCCCCTTCCCCCCCAGAGACCACACCTCCCGCGCAACGCATGGGTTGTAAAATGTGATGTTTAAAAAACAAAAACAAAAAAACCTTTGATTTCCAATCTGCGTGATCATAATGGAAATATTTAATGTACGACAGAGATGAGAATTCGGCAATAGAGTAATCAATTTGCGTTGAAATTGGAAATTTTATAAAATTTACATATTGTTGAATTAAATGACATAATGAATAATATGAATTGTTATTTAGAAGAATTTTTGCGCGTTTGTGCGCACCGCGCCCCCCCCCCACCCCCCCCCCCCCCCCCCCGACCCCCCCCCCCCCCCCCCCCCCCCCCCGCCCCCCCCCCCCCCGGCCCCCCCCCCCCCCCCCCCCCCCCCCCCACCCCCCCCCGCACATTGCCAAAACAGAATCGATGTACTTAATCAAGTGTATTCAGTAGGTGGAGATATAGCACTATACTATCCCCCGATAAGATCACGTTTTAAATATATGGTGTCCGATACGTTATATTTGTTCTGAATGCCAGTAGCCTAGTTGCAGAGCTCGGGGCAGAGAAAGAGAGAAGAACAGAGATGACCCGGACATAACTCAGGCTATATTTGTTTGTATGGGTGCGGCAGAAATGCTTTCTCGTTTATATTAGCTTCTAAGACATGGAATAGTTTTGAAATGGATTATGATTAAGCTTCATCTTTAAGAAAATTGGATACACATTTAAAACTAAATACATTAGACTAATTATTTCAAAAAGTAAAAAACTTATCTTGAAACAATAATCGCTCTAGAATTTACATCACCAGGAAGGCAGAGCACAGAAGAGAGAACAAAACTATACTAAGACCTTAGGTACAATATTTTTATTAAACTATCATTTTTCATAAATTGTTTATCAAAAGGAATGCTTACAGACATATTGCACCTCTCGTTTAGTAGTAACTATTGGTTCTAAATATAGTCATTTATTTTCGTATGAAGCTAGAGTGGTTTAGTCAGTGTTAATTATCTGTATGGACAGGTCTTAGGCAGAGTCTCTAGATAGTGATAGCAGAGTTCACATAGATACGAATCTCGCAAAGCCGTCCAGAGATATATCCACTCGTCTAGCATAAGGTGGGCTGATGGCTGGTTGTATAGTTGTGCGATTGAAAGCGAACACAGAGACTTGCCAGATTACAAATGCTTTAGCTACGACGTCTGTCTTAATGAGTTTTTAGCATATAATGGGGTAACTGATACTTCTGGTCAGTGTAACGATAGCAAGGGCTCTAGAGACTCAGAGGCATGACCACTGTATCGATCTAAGTGGAGTTGGGATGTATCAAAAGGCTCAACGCGTCGAGTATGCTGCTGAGTCGCCGGTCTTCTGACCTATGGTGCAAGTCTGCGATTAATCAAATACTAGTGGCGTGGTGTTTCCAACTGTGAATCCCTCCGGCGCTCATACAAGTATCATAAAAAGAACATCAACGGTCCCCCTCCCCTGACCCTATGTTCTTAATCTAGGGTGACCGAGGAACCAATAATTGCACGGATCACAGAGTGGGTTTATTAATTCGTACCAATAGATTGATTTGACACACTCTTTGCGAACCGCCATAGTAGAATGCGAAGAGACTGACCATTTTATGTAAAATTATTGTTGTTTTTTTCTTTCTCTCCTCCTTTAACCTTCTTCCGTTACGTATCCGGGGGGTCTGTGTGAAGACTAATTACAGTCGGATAATTTCGGTTGGTACACCCAACAGGTACTATACAGTGGGGTTTTTGGAAAGACATCCCGGCCCAAAACCCTTGTACGAGCGTCTGTGTGACAGGGACATATATGATCATAGAGACGATTCGAGTGCTTAAGGACATTTGACGTAGAGTGAGCCATTGTTATGTTGACATGACGTACTTTGTCCCCCCATCTCCACACTACTTAAACATGTGTAAATGTTGTAGCAACGTTCACTAGTCATTGTTGTGGAGAGAGAAAATCCGTAGTGAAATCAAAACAGTAGATATCGAAATCAATAGAAGTAGATGACGATCAGATAAATCATTTACATTGATACATATGGCCAGCTATTGGACTGTATTGCATTGTAACTGTAGAGCGAGGAGTAGGAATTGCGAAAGCTGTGATATGAGGCTTATCCTCTAGAAGAAACTGTGTAAGCCGTAGGTAAATATAGTATAATATTAGATAATTTTGTAAAAAGCGAAACAGTTAATACACATAGGTGTACACCTGATCAACCTAGTAGTAAGGGGCTGCGGAGGGAAAGGGAAGGAGCAGCTGTGTATAGGAATGAGCAACAGGTATCTCTTACATCTAAATGTAATCCGTTATCTTCAACTCGTTAGAAGATTGCTATAGCTCTTGTCGTAACGTGGCACCCATTACGTAGAGTACTATTGATATTTGGCTCTGTATCACGTCCATTGCTACGTTGTGTGTAGCATTTGTGAATCGCAGCAAGTAGAAATATATAGTTCTACTCAGGATGTACAAGCCTACAATTAAGAGTTAACTTCATTTTGTAAATGTACATATACCCTCCTCGCCTAAACAAAACAACAGAAGACGTAACTTAACGTAACACAGTTATGGTTCTCGCACTCACACACGCATTACAGTTGTCAGGAGACTCACTTGAATCGCTTAGGCGCGGAGAAGTCGAGCGAGTGTATCCAGATCGACCTTATATACATCTGTCTGATAGCCAAATTTCGACAATAAGTTAATTTAAAGAAAATATATCATAAATCTAATAATTCGTAACTAGCGCTTAGCTATTGCTAAGGCGATACGGACATTTCGAGTTCGTTAATACTTGTTCAAGATGTACTAGGAGAATAGTTTTGCCTAAAGTCTTGTCTTAGCTAGGATACGTTAACAATGTAGAACGCTCGATAGCAACTGGATGACATTGTCAACTGAAAGTTTAGTCTCTTGTACTGTAGATAAGAATCCAGCAAGAGATTGAAGGAATCCTATCTCACCGTAGAAAATATAGTAGGTTCGTATGTTTCTGACCCCCCCCCGAAGGTGGCCACCCCCGACCAGATTTGGTTTTCTCGTAAATACTCACATCAATAGAGAACATACTATGAGACACTACACGCTAAATGAGTATTGTATTAGTCAGTACAATGTACGCGGGTGGTCATGATGGCTCTCTTAAATGACGCTCGTTTTACATGATTCTGGTCATTAACACGATATGTATTCTGCGTCTCTGGTGCTCTTAAAGATTGAGTATCGATCACGCAGGATGTGTCTCATGTTGTCCAGTATCGCGCACAAATGCGACGTCGCGCAGGTACAGGCCCCTTCTAATAGCATGAGCGACGATTCGTACTAATCTGCGCTATATCGTGGATAGCTCCCAGTACAATAACAAACTGTGCAAACATATGAATAATGAGCATGAATGTTGATTTATAGAACGTAAACTGCTCTCTGCGATGTAGAATTTCATTTTACTGTCCCAGACAGAAGTACATTATGCTCGATATATGAATGTAAGAGTTGTTGTGTAGTATACGACCTGGCCATTGCTTAAGGTGGCGCACTATTCAAGTTAGTATGTGCGAGAAGATTGTACACAGTGACGCACTGGTGCTCGTAGACAGAGTCACAGATGGAAAAGGAGTGGTGTTCGTGCGGTGATTCATCCCTTAGTCGTTCTTCTTTTCGCACGTCAGAACCTGAGCTAACTCAGAAGTGTCAGATGCTGACTATGGCTGGATGATAGCTTATTATTATAATGTTCGAGTGACCTGATAACTCTCATCAAGCTAAAGCTCGTATAAAGGTAGACTACAGAGTTCTTTGACTAGAGATAAATTGAACCTCGTTGGTAGAGAATTGTGGAAAGGATGTAGACGAGTTAATGGTTACTAGACTCTGCAAGTTATTTGATTATAAGTTCAACGGTACAAAACGTTAGTGTTACCGACTGTAGCTATGGATGCATGGCACTCAATTTTAGTTATCTTCGGTAACTAATTTGATCGCTTCAATCATATCGCATCTAGTGGAAGTGTATTTGCAATAGAAGGGATCCTATACGAAGGGAATAGTCCTGGAAGCCGAAATCACTAGTGTTCCGTCAGCTCACAGAGCTTAGTTGAGACATCGTTTACGATTCTTGTCGCCAACAGAAAGCAATTCACCAACTGGTACAATCAGCGTCATACGCGCTTTGCAACTGGCTTATCACTTTGATGGACAGAGCGATACGCAATAAGAATCATACTCTCGGATAGTAACAGAAGATTCGTGAAATTGCCATAATAAATAACCTCGAAATATGAGTATCTTTACAGATAACTCAGACTACCCTAGAGGCAGTTTCACTACAACACCTCAGAATAAAATCTAGTTGATCCGTTCATTCGTTGTTGTCAGAATTGGCAAACTTGAATAATTGATAAAGAACGTCTGACTGTAATGTTCCTTTTGCTGTACCTAGTTGTTAGCGTGACTACGCGCGCGCTCCGTTTAGCATGCCCTGCCCAAATATGATCAGTAGCTAAGTCGAATGGGCTTACTGTGATAAATAGCACTATGCCTCGCAATCGAAAAACCCTGACCAATTCAAACTTAGTTTATGATCTCCTTCTCTCTTCGTCTTCTCCCCCCATGACTCCATCATCCAACAATAGACCTCCTTACCCAATCTCTCACCCTAGTCCCTCTTAAAAACTATTCCTACAACACTCCCCCTTCTACACCTACACAAATATATCATCAAGTCCCCCATCGCCATTAAATATCCTACCCCCCTGATGTTTCCCAAACCCCACTGTCACACTATTACTACCTCTCTGTTCCACAATGTATTCTATCCACCTACCCCCCGACTACCCACTAATCCCATCACCTCACCACCCCCCTCCAACATGTCCTTACTAACCCCACCAATACACCACCCACCCAAACAATACCAAACCACTACCCACTTACACCCCCCACCTCCATTCAACCGTGTTTGTTTCCATGTCTGTCATTTCCCATGAATGGTACCCCCTTTGTTATCCATGGTAATTTGTTTGTTGTATACATGTCTTGTGTGATGCCCCCCCCCCAATTGTGAGTGTATGTGCTGTCTGTTACGTTTTTGGTTTTTGTTTTTTTTTTCTGTGTCTTGCGTGTGTCTAACTCTGTGTAAGTGTTTAATATAGAGATATATAGAGAGATATGTATGTGTGTGTGTGAATGTGTTTGTTGGCCGGTGCAGAGCGTAGTACGCCAATGGCTGTCGTGTGTCGAGTGTGGAAAAAGGGTTAATGTGAGGGAAGATATTAATATCAAAGCCATTTGCCTCATGGCGCATGGAAGATAGTCATAAGACTACTTAGATGCATAGGTAAGTGTCGCAGCTCAGAGTACGTTCCAAAAATGTTCTGCCAGATAATATTCAATATGACTACTGTCACTAACAGGGAGTGTAGATTGCATAGTTGTGATTTAATGGTTAGTTTATTCCACTTTAGCCTATCTCCATGCCAATCTATCGTACGGATCGGATTGTATGGATTGTTCGATTGTTCTACGCAAGTGTGATTATGATACCGAAAAAAATGAAATCAATATCTTTGTCCCAATAGAGACGCCCCCCCCCCACCCCCTCCACCACCCCCCCCCCCCCCATAGTGTATAACCCCACCAATTGTGTTAGTCACCCGCCTGTTCTCAAAATGTACAACTTTTTGGTCTCCTCCACCGACCCAACCCCCCCCTCCCCCCCCCTATCCCCAATTAGGTCTGTCCATCTCTAAGCGACGATTCTCTAACGGACGTGTACTAAGGACGACGCTGCGTTGAATTGTGCCCATGTGTACAAGAATAGATATAGTCAGCTGGGGCATATAACCGCGCATGATATCAGCTCTGTATGTGTATCTGTTCTATCGAAAGGTACACAGACATTCGCGGATTTGGTGCCACAGCGTAGCCCTGGAGGTGTGAGAATACTTAGCAGCCAATTAGGAACCCTTCATGGTTTATGTGTGATGCCTCGGCGAAGGGGACATTGTTTTGCATCGGAATGGATGTAAGATATCGGCTCTGGTGAGGTGTGTACGAGCGCTAGTAGTTATCACCGCACAGAATCTGGTAGTATAAGAACACTCGATGTTGGTCGTGCCTCTCGCGCAAGCTGAGCAATAGATGTATACGCCACATGAGAGTCAAGACTAGTATGGAAATATGTGAGTATGACTAGTATTAACTAGCCCACATTGTAAGTTGGTGTGTAGCTAAATCAGAGGTTGTACACTTTCTGGTACCGAAGTGTTCCTACCGGAGGCACAGATCAACCAGTCCGGTGACAAGGCTGCGAGGTGAAACGACTTATCAAAGCAAGAAGTGTTGGTTGTCTTTTTTCCATGTAAGCTCTATATGCTTTGTTGCCAAAACCAGCCTCTACACCATGCGTTGCACATCTAATAGTGTCTCACACCTTTGCGTTGGTTCTCCCCCCTCTGTCTTGTCTTGTTGTGATTGGTGCTACTTACGATGTTCAATTGTCGTCATATATCTACGATCACTGTCACAACACAAACACTGTTTTAAATAACAGTATGGGGCCACACGAAGATAGGTTTGTGTAGTTAACCGGCTGTCTGTGTATGTATATTATGTTTCGTATGTCAAAGATAGATAAACAGAGAGAGATTAACCTGATCTACTTCTTTTTTTGTCATAACGCGACTCGCTTGCTGAACTAATGCCATGGCTGACTGGGGCTACGTAAGAGACTATGAAAGATAAGAACCATCTGCAGTATCCTGTTGCGGAGAAATGACAGATTATTTCGAGTCCTTAACGATGTACAATACTGACGCATTGCTGTATTTGATTTGAACTGTGTTGTCATACGTCACTGCAGATTTTCAATTGATACACGGTAGGTCTGAATCTCGTACATGTACACACATATATGAGGCCCGCTGTCAATGACGCAGCTCGGATAAGTTATGGAAGAAGTCTATGAATTCCAATGCCCATAACGTTTAAATCAGTGTCTGTCTCAATGAACTAAGTTGTGCTTATCACAAGTATAAGACGAATGTCCGTAGACTTTAGCTGATAATCGTGTGATGCTAAGTACTCAGTTATAGAATTGTATCTGACCGCACGCGCGTGTATCGTTTTGTGTAGACAGCAGAGTAGCTCCAAGAGAAAATTAATTTGTCTAGAGCCACCCAATGATATGTTTAATTTGAGTGTCTGTTAGTGAACGACAGAACATAGGACCGTATTACCAATCTCTAACGCATCTCTGTTATCGTTATCTCAGAATCTATGGGCGTTATAACTCTCTGTATCGCTACTTAGATAAAGCGTGAAATTATCCAACAGGAGCGCTGTCAAAGCATCGTCAGTTGATAGCTGACCCTATTCTCTCTGTGCAGTCTCCTCATCATTCCAATGTTAGAAATGATGAACATTATTCTTCCACTCAGTACTCGAATGAAGAATGATCGTCGCGCAGAATCTGCCGATTCCAGTGTAATCATCGCACTGCGCATAAGTTATCTGGTTTGTTTGATGTGAAAGTGTGCTGTTGTATATGGCCTAGGAGTCATTTATTAGCTCCGGGTCTGTTCGTTCTCTCTCCGTACACCTCGATCAGCGCACAGTCTTGCAACCCAAGCTAAGCGGTACTTGCCACGGTTGTGATAATTGACGAAAGACAATATATTTACTCGAGGTTCGTGTATGTGAGGTATGTTGAGTCGCTATCCTGGCCCCTTTAGAGTGCTTGGGCAGTAGAACCTCTTGTGGAATCAAGGCTCATTCACACTCAACTAATAAAAACAATGAAGTTTTCCGTGCTTACCTAGTGATGCTGAGTCACGAGAAGGTCACATATGTCTAACGATATAGCAGACTACTCGGAGACTCAAGGTGTGTCTGTGACAACTATTGTGTTTTTTGTATGTCTGAACTTTAGACTCTACCCACTATCAGATAAAACAGTACTAAGTTCAAATCCAGTGACTAGTCGCCTGAGAGAGACAGTTAAGATGCAGATAGGTAGCGATACATCTTCTTGTCTATCTGTCTTGAGTGGCTATACTAACGGAAGCGATAGTCACGTTATATCGCGCCATGCGTAAGATGGACCATTGTCTTTTTCAGCTTTAGCCCGCCCCGAGTTTTCCCTGCGGTTAAGAATGAAATGAGAACGCTAAGAAAACAAAAATATAATAAAAGAATAGCTAGTTAGGAATCTGCACAATGCGATATTCACTAAGCGAATTAAGATAACTGAATAAGGGAAATTAGTACTGTTTGTCTAATAGTTGCTCAATCTAGTGTTAAGATCATCATTTGGTCGTCATGCTGATTTCTATCCACTAATTTGGATGACTGAGTTATTTAGTGATATAGATTTTTGTAGTGCTACCTATATGACCTCTCTAAAGATACTAATTTTATTTTCTTCTACCCTGCCATTATCCTTATTGTCATGTTCAAGACTCTAATTATGTATCACTCTTGTTATGTTCCCCCACAAACCCCTTGCATTTCTATGCGCGCAACCCCCTAGATGAAAGCTCTCTCGTGCATACAACACCCATAATGCCCCATATTGCCCCCCTCACCTAGTAACAGAAATAATATGAATCGGAACAAGATTAACCCCTATAGACCCCTCCACACCCCACAAAATCTAAAAACAGAAACAAAACTATTTATCTTCTTGACCCCCCCCACAACCGCACCGCCACCCCCCCAGTGACTTATATCCCCCCTCCTCCTATTTTAGTTCCGCTACATAGGCACATACCCCTCGGCCCCCCACCCCACTCCCGCTCGTCTTTCTTGCCTCTTATTATCCCCCTAAAGTGCAATGGCGCACAAGCACAGGTACCACGGGGGGGACTTTGACTCTCCAATAATTTCCCACCACCAGGTTTAAGCAGTTTAGTTATTAAGTAATGACGTCACCATCCCTCCCATTTCATTATTGAACAAAATTTTTTGTGATGTTTGTCCGGCGGGAAGGAGGAACGGGAAGGGGAATACAACGTGTACCCCCGTAGGCTAGGCAGCGTCTAGTATTGAGACAAACTGTTGGAATTTCACGCTTAAAGGACTGAGGTTATCACCCAGGTCTAATAATGATATTGTTAATTGGTCCTTGTTTCCCTCTCTAACGATATCCATCATTTTTCCTGCTTTCTCGTCAGACTAGCTGTTCTTCAACGTTTGTTTAAAACACCATTCTTGTACTTGAACATCTTTTCTCCTGATATGTCATGGAAATTTTATAACTTTTTATGTCATCACGGGCCCATTATAGTCTGTAGAGATTTAGACCACATTTTAAGTGGAAACACTAATAATCGTAGTGACTAGGAAAAGTTAGTCGAAAAAAAAAAATAAAAAAAAATTCCAAGGTACCCATATTCTGCCAAGTATACTTGGGTAATGCGAAGAAAACAGTCCTTAAGATATGGGTGTTGTATCTCTGTTGTCTAAGAATGATATCTGTAATCACATTACTCCAAAAACTGTTTTTTTATTTTTTTTTTTTTTTTTTTTTTTTTTTTTAACGAGAGAGGGGACTAAATCTGGAAGGGGACCATCTGGCAGGCACAGACTGAAGAAAGGAGCATCACCAGACTGAATGAATTAGATGGAATGGATTAGATGAAACCAGGTAGTGGGTAAATATGTAAATTAATGGTTACCTGGTGTAGCTTGCTTCTTTTGCTTTGCCTGCAATTGGTTAATATTTAAAAAATTTATTTTTTTATTAATAAAAAATATTCTTTATTTTTCGTTTTTTTTTTTTAATTTATGCTTTTGCTTGCAATTGGTTAAAAAAAAAAACCTTTGTTTTGATATGATAAAGTCGTTTTTTATGACACCTCCCCCCCCGTTCCCGTTGATCTAATAGAAAACTTGGTTTTTTTTTTTTTTTTTTTTTTTTTATTTTTTAATCTCCACCAATTTACTGTTGGTTATGCATACATCACTTATTCTTAGTGATCTCATTGGTGGGTATTTTACTTTGTTATCTTGAGGCGACCGAGTGTTTGTTTATACGCCCCGTCCGTAGATTAGATCCGTAGACGTCGTCGTAGATAGATGTTCCCTTCCCCCACGGATGTTCTTCTAGTTCGGGCAACCCTAAGGTGCCAAATCATATCGTATGTTTGTATTCTCCACTGGGGAATCGTTTGTATGTGGTTGATAGTAGGGCCACATGCCATATTGATTGCATGATGTTTCTTTGTGACGTTCATTCGATTCGAAGCTGATTCTGGGGATCCCCGACCCCGAATAATTTTTTTTGATTCCAGATTGGCAATTACGAAAATCGTTTTGTCGCCCGTTGGAAGGGAAACTCACTAATGGATAACTAATCTCCCGTACATGTTGTGGATGAATATCGGACTCGTACTCCATCGTTCATTCATGTTTTGGAGTAGTATTTGATTTTCCAATACTTTTGGTAAAATGAAGGGGGAAAAGAAGGAGAAAAGAAAAAAAAAATGAAAGATGAAAAAGAAGGGAATGATTTCTCTGACTTCCTATGATCCTTATTTTTTTTATGCCCAGGGCATCTTTTAATTCCCTTATTATTAACTTCACCACGTCGTTTCTGTTCCGTATCTATGTCGTTTCGTTTTTTCGCTCGTCGGTGTGCGGTTGGGGGGGCAGGCGGAAAAAAAAAAAAACAAAAAAATCAATATAAATAAACAAAGCAGTAATAAAACGACACATTTCCCTTTCCTTGATGCTTTCGGAGCTGAAATTTTGCACATTAGACTCGTGTTGTCACCGAAACTAATGAATCGTAATTTATTAAAATTTCAGATTCTGATCGAATCCAGTACCGTAAGTTAAATTAATGCAATTTTAGTTTTATCCTATATATAACTATGTAGTGGTTTTTTCGCTATTTGTGTTTCAAACCATGCTACTGGGTCACTTGAATTTTTCTCGCCCATACCCTTCACAGCCATCGTATAACTGACCCACACACCTCTGCGTGTTTAAACTCCAGGTGGACAGTTCGGAGTTGAGTTGGGTTCACTCCAGTTTCAGGCAGAAAAATGTTTTTTTTAAATTCCTACTTATATTAACTCACCTCCGTTACTCTTCTGTCGTGTTGATCTCTCTGATCTTGGGTGCGTTAGAGGCCGGAAATCAAAGACAAAAAGAATCGAAAACAAAATAAACACCATATCTCAAAAGTAAATACCCCGCAGAATAAAAAAAACCTCCTCCCCACAAAAAGTGATCTAATAAAATTGCCCACTAACCAAACCCTTTCCGTTGTCATATTTTACAAAGCCACAATATTTTTCGAAAGCTGGACAAATGAAATTTGGCAGCACGCAACGCCTCACCCACTCCTCCCTTACTCTGTCAGCCCCGTAGTTTTTTTCGGTATTGTCACCTAACAATGCATCGCTATTAACATATCAGTTCAATCGAAACGATACGGTAATTAAAGTATGCCATTTTTAGTTGTTTATCTCTATACGAGAGTATGTAATGCAATTTCACGGTTTGTTATCTGTTTTTTTTTCCACGTGAAGAACAAGTCTTCAGTAGTTCGCGCTGTGTCGGCTCGCGATTTTCATGTAACGGGTCCTGTCCAGGGTTATTGGGTATGAGAGTAAAGGGTGCTGTTTTGTCTTTTGTTTTCTTAGAGTTTAGAATTATCGATTGTCTGTCGTCACCGATGTGCACTCTATCGGCTCCAGCGCTACCGATGTTCGGTTACCAGGACTTTTCACCATTCCACCCCCCCAGGGTTTATAATCGCTCCCCCAGACAAAGTTGAGTTAATACCAGGACTATTTGACATGCTCCGCGTTAAATGTTTTGTCGCGTCCTCCTTGAAATAATCAAATACTGTTAGTCTATGTTCTCCTTTATACGGGTTTTATAGTCAAAAACTTTGCTTTTTACCAGTGCTCCGTCTTTTTGTTTTATTAGTAGATCCCTTATATTAACTTCACCGCCGTCGGCGTCTCTGTTTGGGTTCTCTCGGTCTGGCGGGTGAAAAAACGTGAGAAACCGAAAAAAAACAAAAATAAAAAATGTGCACTCCTTTTGCACGTGGCTCCTATAGATAACAGCTCGAAAAATTTTGCATAGATTAATACTTATAGTCACCTACAACTAGGCAGTTCGTGTAGTCAATATGAAAAATTTCATTTGATTCTGAATGTACCGTAATACCTAATGACGTAGACATTTTTAGTTTTATAGATTACAACATACGCGTAATCTCTCAATTTTCACGAGTCCGTTGTTATTTGTTTGACTTTGTTCACTCGAGCCAGTGCTATACGCCCCTATGAACGCGATTATCCATTAGCCCACCCCCCGCCGCGTCCATGTGGCATCCACCCCTTCACCCCTCTTTCTCCAAATCTTCGTCTGTAACTAGCCACAGTCAGAAATAGAGATCACAGTCTCGGTTTCAGTCTGTAAATGTTTTGTTCGCCGTTTGTACGATAATCAATACTTTTGTTATGTCTCATTGATATGTCGTAGGAGCTCCCACCCCTATATTCAGCATTTTAGCAGTCTCTACAACGGTTACCTTGTTTTTTTTACGCGGGTAGCCAGTTTATCTCTTCACTTATCTAGTATAGGCCTTAACTAAAGCACTCGGCTGAGCGTTATTTGAAATGTGTAGGTAAACATATATCTCTTTTTTTGTTTTTTCTCGTTGCTTTCGTCACCTTCTAACGTGATGTTCTGTTGTACCCCAGTCGGATTCCTAGCAGTACATTTCGAATTTGGCTATACATGTGATATTGTCAGTCAGAGTCTCCCTCGCCTTGTAGACGTTAGTGAGCTATATGTAAGATGGTTGTGTTACCATAATTGTTTATTGATTTTGATTTCGGGAACTTGGCACCACCAGTTGAATAACTATGCGAATTCACTTCAAGACGTTCCCTTTGCATATGTCTAAAAAAACCATCAAAATCTTCGTAAGCGGTTCCCCCCCGGCTGACGTTGCAAGCTTACACATCTCACTTCGACCAAGTACCCTCCAAATGTCTTCATTTTGGAGTGAAGAACCTGATGACTCACCAGTGTTGATAGGACACTTGGTATTAGTTGTTTATAATCTATTTCTCTCAATCCGTATTATAGCCTAGTCACACTTTGTCTTCTGCTCTCGTACTCAAACGCCCCCAAGACTGCTATGTACATGAATAACGTAATTTATTTTGTTTCAGGGTTTCATCCCTCTTGATTTCCACACTCACAAATGAGTTAGTTTCTACAGTCATCTCTACGTCATATGTCTTAAGTCACTCGACTACTCTATAAATGTGTCCCTCTTACACCGACCCATCCCTGACCCAACGTAGTCTTCCTTATATACCTTGCGCTACCTCCGATTTTCCGCTTAAAGTCTCCCACCCCCAAATGCATGCCTGTCCAAAGCTGTTCGTCAATCAAT